>MNCI01018725.1:277637-343717 GCA_015680685.1 Gnetum montanum
CAAAGAGAATCCACAAGTCCCCTTGATGTCACACCCTAATCATTCCCTCTTGGTCCATCCTTCTTCATTCTAGTTACAATAAACACAAAATTAATTTTAAGTTTATAAATTTCAAGAATATCACTGTACCCTTGAACAGAACCTCTTATTTGTAGAGTGGATGAGTGGTGTAATGGGCTCATTGTTCTAAATAATTGATCACTCATGACTTAATAACATAGAACACACCTCAACCAACGATCCACATGAGTGTTTTATTCATAAATGAGATTACTTAAAAAAACGTGAAAACACAAACACAAAAAGATAAAACAGATAAAACAGATAAAACAAAAAGTTGAAAAATGAAAAACTGGAAAACAAAAAGTTGTAAAATCAAAGAAAATAAAAAATATTTATTAATCTTTCTTGTTATTGAAATGGGGGATATCCCCCATAACTAATCAGTTGATTATGACAAGGATTAATAAATGAAAGATAAGGATCCTTGCATGTTGGAAGTATTGGAATTAGTCTATACTTATCCCCTCGGGGTTCACACACTTGATTGTAATAAGCATAGTGGGGCACTTTATACGATGTAGTTCCCAAATAATGAGTTGACCCACTATGATGTTGGTGACCGTTAGATGGTATGCAAGGATTAGGATGATTGAAACACTGTAGAAATCGCGAATTGGCCTCAGGCAAAGATTCGCGATTCGGACAGAGATTTGCGACAGCAATTCAGAGGACAAAACAAAGCAAAGAGGCGCGCAGCATCAAGTCTCCGAGTTTCTCATAGATTTTAAACTTACTTTGTTTTCTCTCTTTACATTGCATTACGCAACAGAGCATAATGTCGCTCAGCATGGTTCTGTTTAGCGTAGCATGATATCAAAAAGCAACTTACTTCGCCAGTTTTGACGAAGTTTAAAGCTTAAAACTTGTCGCATATTCGGCTAAGTCTTTGGCTCAGAGCCGAGTTTACACTTCGTTACGTAGAGCAGCGTAACAAGCTTCAAAGAAGACAAAGTCAAGATACAAGGAAGATTTGCAGATTGACTTCTTTTCTTTGCAGATTGGTCGCTACGCTACGCAGCGTGGACAAGCGTAACTCGTTGTAAAGTTGACCATTTTTACGCTCTATTATGCTTTTCGGTGTAAATGAGCATAAAATAGCTGGCATCAACTACTCCTATACTCTATTACGATTTGCCACATGATGTAGCGTAAGAAAGTGTGATACAGCGTAAAGCTGGCTAAAGCAGTTACGCATCTACTATCCACACGCACAATACGCTGATAAGCGTATTGTGCATAATCATGAAGCAGCTTTGGCAGAAGTGGTCGATAGCATATTTTGCTCCCCTTCTCGAAACATAACGCGACGTAGCCAACTTAAACATAAAGCTTACCAGGTCAATGGTATATTAAAAGTTCAGGACATGTGTCATCGGGGCCATACTTTCTCCGCATGTTGTCGAACTTATAAATACTCCAGTTGACGAAGAGAAGGACCCCCGGGCAGCATCTGTAACTTTTGGTAGCATCAACTTTTAATAGAGACAGAAGACACTTTGCTTGAGCATCTTGCAGCAGGAGTGATCAATCCTTTGGTGAAAACACAACTCTCTCCATTGGCGATCAGTGGCAGCCTTGATCAGAGATTACCGAAGGCAAAAAGAGCAGATCAGAGATCGAGAGATCATCTGGTGTGGTTTGTAAGGTTCATTGATTAGAAACATTTGATCAATAGATGTCAGAGCTTCACCTTCCTTGCATCCCATCTCTGGCTTACGAGGTAGATCGAACTCCATTATGTACTCCTCGTTGAACAGTTTTCTTATTGTTTTGTGTATGTTCCGCACAAGGTAATCAGAGTCTTCCCATTGTAACTTTGTATACAAAAATACTTGTTTTTTTTCTGGTCAAAGTATAGATCTTGAAATCATGCATTTCTCTTAAATTCGGTTCCCTTTGTCATGTTAATGTTGCCATTATTGCAATTTATCTTCATCATTTTCCTCTCCTTTCGCAATTTATCGAATCAAATCGTTCCACGAAACACCTATAATCTTCGTCGATTTACTGATTAAGTAAGTCCCTGTCTGATCGACAAGACCATTCAGGGCACTACGGATTCGTTTTCTCTAGCACAGCCCTCATATAGATCCGTGGTTAAAACTGTGTACATGGATTTTTTTTGGTACTTTTTCAGCTATCGACATTTTCTATCGTTACAATGATGCCTCCCATGGTTTTGTTCATTGGGCCATATAGTTGTTGAAGTGTAAGTTGGTGGCCCTGATAAAGTTACATGAGGCGTTGGGTTTCATGGTAAGGGTGCACCACATTGTTGGACTTGTGCTAGGTTGGAAGGTGCAGTGGCCTCTGAATTGTGTTTTCCCTTCCTATGGCCACGTTTAAAGAAAGGATGCTTTTGATGTTGAGGAGGCTCTTCACTGCTGTTAGTAGCACAAGTGTTGTTCATGGGTTATTGCTATAGCACAAACACCTTAGGAACAGTTGGTGGCATTGTGGAAGGAGGGAAAGGAGAAGAATGTTGAAAGTTAGGAGGAATATAAGGTGCACAAGGTGGTGGTTGCATTGGAGACATGGGTTGATAGTATTATGGAGAATAGTATTGTGGTGAGATAGAGTATGTTGGCCCAAATGGAGAAACAGGGTGTTGAACGTGAAAAGCGTTTGGATTCGGATAATATGAAGGGTGCCTCATGTCTAAGGGTGGATTCCCCCACAACTAGGATTGTTGCCACTGTGATCGAGCACAGTATCTCTATACGAACTCTGGATGTAACGTGTTTTCCCAATGCTCATTTAGATGTAACAATATTGGGCATTGGCCCTTGGGGTGATCGTACAGGCATATGTTGCATTCATATGTATGATTGGCAGTTGAGCACTTATTACATTCATTCTTTTTTTCTGAATATCTACTATTTCATCTTGCCTCTTGGGTTGTCAAAACTCTATCTCCAATGATGTTGATATATTCTCCACACTTTTGATTCATCCATTCCAACATCTTATTGATCTTTGCCTCGACTTCTTCTAACGATTGTTGTATTGGCAAAGATGATGTTTCCACCTTGAGATTTGTTGATTTCTCTTTGTTATGATCATGGACCTTTGTTAATTTGAAATTTTGGTCCCATTGATGTTTTTCAACACTCTCCCATCTAGGCAATTCTCCTTCTTCTTTTGCTACCGACTTAATAAGCTTGTGGATTTGATGGGTTCATAGTTCATATAGTTGACCTTGGGCATACATTCCTAAGGTCTCTCTTGTTTCATCACGTAGCCCATCAATAATATGGTACATTAGCCTTTTCTCGGAAAACCCATGGCCTAGATAGTTGTTTAATAGTGTGTAATATCTTTCTAAGGCCATGTCCAAGGGTTCATGTTGTGCTTGTTTCCATCCTTGGATTTGTTTCCTCAAGGTTGACACTCTTGCGTAGGTTTGATATTTTTCATTAAATACTTCTACCATTGTTGACTAGCGTTGTATTGAATTTGGTTTTAATGATCTATACCATACTTTTGCTTGGTCAACGAGTGTCATGGTAAAGAGCTTAAGTTTTTGCCACCCGTTATCAATATTATTCCATGCGCAGGCATCATAGAAGGCTAGTAAATTTTGTTGTGGATCTAAGTCATAGCCTCCTGAGAATTTAGGAAAGTTGTTTAAATCAAGCCTAGGTAGTCAGCTCTCTTTACGATGCCTACGGGAGATTCGAATAGCCTCTTGTATTTGCATTAAGCTTGTAGTGACTAGTGGGGGTTCATCGTCATCTTGTAACTTAGGCTTTCATGCGTTGTGATGACGTTGTTTTTGTTCATGTTTATAGGAAACTCCCACTTCAGGTTGTATACTCCAATCTTCATCATCATATAGTTCATTGGTTCTCCAATGAACTTCCTCACTAAGTGTGGCGTTATTATCATCTTGTAGGAGATAAATTGTTGTGTGTGAATTTATGTGACTCTTTATAATTACTTCTTTCTAAGAGATATATCATTAAGTTCTATGCAATGATCTTGTATGATATAACTAATCTAGATAACTAGCACCATCCCCGGCAATGGTGCTAATGATGAGTGGTGAGGTACCCCTACACTCAACCATACAAAACAAGCGTAGCACGCATGATCCATTCGAACTCCGTAGATGGACTAGTTGTGGGTCCTAGACAGTTATCCTTAGGTCGCAGTTCGCTATCTTCCCACATGGACTAGTATTATATACTTGTCATGTATGGTTTAGTCCAGAGTAAGGTGTATGATGTGTTCCTAATTCTAACGCTACTCCTGAAGGCAGTGGAATGTAAGATTAACTAAGCTAAGCTAGGAGAAAAAGGTAAGGAAATCTAATCTAGCCTAAGTGTGATGAGCAATCGATTCCTTGATCAACCATACACATCTTGGACCTTGTGCATAACTACCACTAGGATTACCAAGTGCAAATCCTAGGTATGCCACTAGGCTACCAAGTAGTCACACTTAAATGTTTGTAATCAAGTCGTACTAATTCTGTGTTGCGATGAGTAGCCGATTCCTTGACTAACTGTACACATCCTTAGATGCTCGTAATCAAGTCATACTCATACTGCATTACTAAGAAAAAAAAGCAATATATAATATTAAAATAAATAAACAAAGTGACTGCTGCAATGATGAAGTAATCTCGATGTTTATTGCTGATCATGTGTGTGTCCAAGTACATCACATTCGAATAAAGAATGTCGTATAATTACATTCACCACACTGCGAGCAGACATAGGAAAAATAAACTATGTCTGGAGTGGCCAAACTACCAGAGCTTTCCTAATACCTAAAACTTGGAAAGCCACCTCTTATTTATAGAAATTATGGCACACTGCGATATCGCATACGCGATATCGCAGGGATGACGTGATATTGCGTACACAATATCATGTACGCGATATCGCAGCTGCGATATCACAGCCGCTACAATATCTCAACTACTGATACAACAGGGCTAATATATCACGACTGTGATATCACGGCTACGATATCTCAGCCAAAAAATTCATGACTCATCAATTTCTTATGAAGACAAGGAGAAAATTCTCTCTAAAGATAAAAGAATACATCAATAAGAAATCATGAATAAATATTAATAAAAGATGAAAGCTTCCTATTCTTGATCCTCCAAAATAAGAAATTAACACTTAAAAATAAATTAATTGCTTAACTCTCACTAAGAGCTCTTTTTCTTAAAGCTATAGCTAAAAAGTAACATCTTTTAGAATACGATATTTAACTCTTAAAGAAAGGTCATAGTTATGATCTTACTACTAGAAAATAACTATATAACGAAGCTTCCAAATAGAGTAGAGAATAAATAGTTGAAGACATTTTCAAATGCAAAGAAAGATAGTAGATAAAGTAAGCTAATCATCAAGAATGACTTTCTTGATGCTTGATCAAAAATTATTATAAATACTATATATTCATTTCCAAGCATGTTGATCAATAATACACTCAAGAAAAAAAGATAATTATTTACTTTTATAAAAAGAACATTGAGGAGAAACAATTCTCATATGTTTAAGATGAGTTCCAATAAGAAGACCTTGATGAAAAAGACACCATAAAAATATAAATTTTAGGAAAGATAGAAGATCTCCAAATATCTTTCATTTTTTTCATGTAAAAGTGCAATGATAATTTCATTTTCCAAGCCTTATTAAACTTGTTATGAATAAAATATTTTTTTGTAATAATCTCATAAGCAACTTTGGAATTAAAATGCAAAATAAATCTTCCATCCTTTTAAAAAATATCTAACAAAGCCTTATACAAACTACTTTTAACTTTAAATAAATTCTCAAGAATATAAATTAATTTTTTAAAATCCTTTTTTCTCTTTCTACTTAAATCATAATAGCTACAAGTTTCATTCCATATAATCCATCTATCATGCATATGTAGATAAGAAATTACAATGATACCAAATTTACTCCAACTAGCACATAGTCTAAATGAACTAGTAGTCCAAGCTCCTTCATTAAAAGGAAGCCACCATAGGCTAATTTACTGAAGTATACCTTCTAAAATTTTATATGATTATAATTCCAATATTTAATAAGCTTGCACTATGTAACACCCCTATTAATTATCTATAAAATCCTATAAATAACTAATAGGAGTGCTATGAAACCCTAAGGATCTAGATTTAAATTTGATTTACTAATTTAAAAGAACATCATAAAATAAATAAAGACTAATATTTAGAATCATAAATACAATAGAGTATTACAATGCAATAAAATTTCTTATTCCTTGTATATGAAAACCCAAACAATGGCTCTAGCTCCTAGTAAGCCTTGTAAATCCAAGTCTTCTTTTCTTTGAGACTTACAATAAGCTTAGATTAAGCTTTCATAAGAGAGAGACTACAACTTAAATTATGTCTTACACACCCTTTGATTTGGTAAATATATGATAATAAGATCACTCAAGCATTGACATATATAGTGGTCATAATGTCATGCTTTGTGTAAAAGCCAAATTTTGGAGTTATAATCTATAATTAATCATGGACAAATTGGGTGTAACTAGTTACATATTCTTTTAACATATTATGTACTTTATCTTTTGTTATTTTTAGTAAACATGCAAAGAATAATATGCCAACATGACAACTATTACAACATGAAAGTATTTTAAGCTTAAAATTAACAACACATTTAACAATTCTCCTACTTGGTATTTATTTTTAAGGCATCATAGCTAGGAGAAATCATTACATCTCATAATTTACCAATGAAAGTTCTTTTCTACAGCAATTGAACTAATCCACAGGAATTACCTTAGTTAACATATCTATTGGATTTTCAAATCTAGGAAACTTTTTCAAAGAAATCCTTTCTTTTTCAATTTGATCCTAAATAAAATGGTAATTTATTTCAATCTATTTTATCCTTACATTGAACCAAATATTCTTCAACAAGAAGATTTCACTTTGGTATTCACAAGATATGTTTACTTTGTTTTGCTCTTACTCAAAGTCTTTGATCAATTGTTGTAGTCAAACACGTTCTTTGCTTGCTTGAGAAATTATTACATACTTTTCCTCTATTTTCAAAATATAACTTTTTCTATTGCTAATCTAACTAACCACATCGGTGTTTATTTTAAAAACATATCTACTTGTGGATTTTCAGTTATCTAGATCACTTGCCCAATCTACATCCATAAAGCCATTCAATCCAAAGGAACATTTCTTATAATAGATGGAAAAATGAATAGTACTTAAAAGATACCTAATAATTCTTTTAACAATCATCCAATTTTTCTTACCAAGATTGAACATAAACCTTGTCACAACACTACAAATGTAATATCAAGCCTAGTACAGACCATTTCATACATGAGGCATCCTAAAACATTACCATACATGATTTTTCTCATTTCCTTAATTTCTTCATCTATTCTAGTGCATTACTTTAATAATAATTTCATGTCCATAGACAATGGAATGTTTACTCACTTACAATCCTATATATTAATTTTTTCTAAAACTTTATTAACATATGTAGATTGACCAAGCCATAACTTTTAACCTTTTAAATCTCTTTTAATTTCCATGCTTAATATTTTCATTGTAGCACCAAGATACTTCATCTTAAACTAAGATGACTTCTAGCATTTTAGCTTAATGATTTCTTGCATACTACTCCCTTCTATCAAATATCATCAACATATAGTAGTAATATCAACTAGATTTGTGAATTTTCCTTTAAATAAATGCAAGGGTTACTATCAACCATTACAAAATAAAATGTTATCATGTGAGAATTAAATTTCTTATACCACATCCTAGGAGATTATTTCAACCCATATAATAATTTCAACAAGTGACATACCATGTTCTCCTTACCCTTAACTACATAGACTTTAGGTTGTTGCATGTAGATTTCTTCATCAGGATATCTATGAAGAAATGTTGTCTTAATATACATTTATTCAAGTTTAAGATCTAAAGAAATCACAAAAGATAATAAAGATCTTATGGATGTTAATTTTACCACTAGTGCAAAAACTTCTTCATAGTCAATACCCTCCTTTTGATAGTATCCTTTTGCTATCAACCTTGTCTTGTGTATTACTCCTTCTTTTACCTTGAAATGCCATTTATAATCAATATGATTTCTCCTAAGAGGAAGTTCAACAAATTCTCATATCTTATTTTTTATTAGTGATTTCATTTTCTCATCCATAACATTTCCTCAAGGTTTATTAATTTGTTAAGTACAATCTTCTTTATATATTCAAGAAGCATTTATAATACACAAAACATACGAATCTAAATACTCAAGTATTTATCTTACCCAACTTAACCTTCTTAATGGCTAATCTTCTTCATGAAGTAGAACTATCCATTATTAGATTCATCATCAACTTTTTTGGTAGCTTTAATAAAATATTTTTCTTGAAGACTATGAATGGACTTCTCTCCCACATGTCCAAGTTTTCTAGATCACATATTCATGGTGAAGCTATCTTTCTGAGCATGAAAGAATTTAGCTTTACGAGCCATTGTAACACCATCTAACTAGTATATTCTTCCACTTCCTTCTCTATATACTATGGCTATGATGATTTTTTCTCTAGTTGTAATTGCACAAATTCTAGTATTTCTTCATCAACATCTTTCTTAGAAGAATCAGATCTAGCATCTTTCTTCTTTTTCTTCAAAACTTTGTAATACTTTTTCAAGTGATCATGCTTCACAAAGTTCCAAAACTTTGGTTTTATCTTGAAAGCATCATCTATAACTTTCCTAAATTTAAAATTATTCTTGTATAAGGGTTTACTTGCTTGTTATTTTCCTAGCCCTCTAATTACTAATGCTTTAGTATGTGTAGGCATAGAGCACTTTCTTCAAAGTTCTTTAGTTATCAGTCATCCTACAACTTTATGAAATTTTAAAGAGGTACTTGTACTGGTAATATTTTGAACAATATTTTCTCATGAATGAGGAAGTGATTGTAACAAGACAATAGATTGATCTTCTTGTTCCATCTTACTACTAACTGATTATAATTGTCTCACAATGGTATTAAAATTAGTAAGATGATATGCAATAGTACTTTTTTTTAGAAATCTTCAATAATAATAATTTCTTTTTAATATGAAATTTATTTGAGAAAGAACTAGATTGATATATCTTACCTATAGCATCCCATAATCCCTTTGCAGTCTCTTCATCTTGTAAGTTTAGAAGCACATGATTAGAAATACCTATATGAATTGTTTGCAAAGCTAGATAATATAATTGATTCTAGTCTTCAGCTTCTATGCTCTATAGTTTAATTCTAGTGATGCATATATATTTTTTCTTTTCAACCAACAAATCTTTCATCCTGAGCTTCCAAAGATTGTATTTATTGTCATTTATCTTTTCTATTTCTTCAAGTACTTAGCACCTCTTACCATCTGAATGCACTTAACAAGATAAGAGTCCTAACAATCAAATGATTCTCACTATAATGCCAAATTTTTAATTTACACCTTGACTAAGTAAGATAATAAAGAAATATCAAGTTGTATAAATAGAAATTTAATTATGAAATTAGAAGAAATAGATATAAAACACAAAAAATATCTTGGGGAAAGCATATGAAAATCCTAGTAGCAACTCCAACTCCTAGTAAGCCTAGGTGTGACATCCTATCCTTTGATGTCATGGAAAATGTCAAATGTACACTACATTAGACATTATTCATAAGAAGACAATACACCAAACATCAAATATACATAACATTTGACATCATGCATAAAGAAAATAATAAGAATAATGTAGAAAGAGAATGAAAAGAATGTTTTATTGATATAGAATAGTGTTCCTTAGGATTTTCTTCCTTTAACATCTATTCCCTTAGAGGCAATCCAACACTACCACCATAGTTAGGCCCAAAACTAGCTAGAAGGGATGGCCAATCCTCTTCCTATTTCACTTCACCCAACTCCTGTGACTTGCCTATACTAGCTCCGCCACTCCATGTCAGCATGACCTCTAAGCTCGGGTATAAATACCTTTGCTAAAACCCCCAAAGGTCACCTCAAGAGACATGCCCATTATTACAATATTTTCTTTCGGGCCTCAATTAAAACTACCTTTTGGATCTTGTTAAGATAATGATAACACTTGTTATGAAGAGGCATCATCTTTGTTATGTAGTAGCACCATTTGGGAATGGAGACATTACACTTAGAAATCCAATTCTTCTTTTCTTTGAGACTTACAAGCAACTTAGATCAAGCTTTCATAAGATGAAGAAACTACAACCTAAATTATGCCTCATACATCCTTAGATTTGGTGAAGATTTGATGATAAGACCACCGAAGAATCCACTTATATAGTGGTCACAATGTCATGCTTTAGTTAAAGGTCAAATTATGGAGTTATAATCAATAATTAATCATGGCCAAATTAGTTGTGATAGGTTACATATTCTTTTGACATATTACATACTTTATCTTTTGTTATTTATAACCAAAATGCTAAGAATAATTTTTCCAACGTGGTACCCATTATAACATGAGGGTATTTTAAACTTAAAATTAACAACACATCTAAAAATTCTTCCACTTATTATTTATTCTAAGGAATTACAACTAGAAGAAACCATTATATTTCAAAATTTACCAATCCAAGTTCTTTTCTACATTAGTTGAACTTATCCACACAAATTTCCTTGGTTATCATATCCACTAAATTTTCCAATGTAGGAACCTTTTTCATAGAAATTCTTTCTTTTTCAATTTCATCTTAAATAAAATGGTACTTTATCTCAATATGTTTTATCCTGACATGGAACTCAAGATTATTTAACAAGAAGATTGCACTTTAAATATTACAAGATATTCTTACCTTCTTTTTCTCTTGCCCAAATACTTTGATCCAGCTAACCACACCTATGTTTATTTTAAAAGCATATCCATTTATGGATTGTCAATGATCTAAATCGCCTTCTCAATTGGTATGATAGATAAAATCATAGAATAATAATAGAAAACTCGAAAGCAGAAAGAAGGAATAGAAAATCTAAAAGAATACATAGAAAACACACAAAAAGGAAAGTAAAATAATATTTCCTACAAAATCCACAACAAAATAGGATAGCTACATAAATAGAAAGGTCAAATAATCTTTCTTACTTGTGTTGGAAGGGCTTTTAGAATCTTTTTATTTCCTTTCTTTCCCACCAAGATGCCCAAAATTAGCTTTTACTTCACATGCCAAAAACCCTCTATGACCTAAGATGAGACATACCAAAGACCACAATTTATTTATAAGCGAAAGAGTCACATGTAGCATAACACATGGGATTTCTACATGTTCAAAAATAAAAGAGATAAGCTTGAAATTGAAGAAATTGAATTGAAATTTGTTTCAAAAAAAAAGAAGAAAGAGCAAAAAATGTGTTTTAAAAGAAAAAAACATGATGGAACACAATTTTAGAAAACTTGATGCATAGGTAAGGTGGCGGAAAAAACCAAATGGCAAAAATAGGTAGCAAAAGAAAACCTAATGCATAAATGGTGGGTAAAAAAATGTATAACATGTATATATGCTATGTATGTAACATATATACTTTACTTCATGCATTTTTCACATGAACATGCTTTTTCAATAATCTTAATTTTTATTATTAATTTAATTTAATTTTAAAATTTTTAACATAAGTTCTTTTGATCATTTTCTTTCTCCAAAAATACGCTCATCATTCAAACACTTGTAGCATGCACACTAGAAATCCAAATCAAATTTCATTTTAACCTATAAAATATTTATCAAGTTCTCTACCTAGTCATATGCTAAAATATTATTTGAGTTTCACTTATCATAGTCATCCAATACAAATGTTGAAACTTTTATGGTATTTTCAATAAACTAAAAATGTGATATCTTGAAATCTGTAACTTCAATTCTAGTGAATTAAGCACCAAAACTAGTATTTGAATTTCTTGAAGACATGAATAAGATCATATTTTGGGTGGAACATCATTCTAAGGTACTTTCTTAACAATGATAATTTATGCAATATTTAATTATAATTAAAAATGAACTCAAAATTCTAGTTTAATGATAAAAAGTAATAAGAAATATGATCTAGGTAGGTGATGAGTGACTAGGTATTCCAACACTTCACCATATAAGTCACAAGCATTCACACACAACTAGACCATAATCCATGGTTGGATAATGTAAGTATGCTAGTAGATGATAGTTGGTTCATGATCATTGTCTTATCACCTTGAGCTAGTCAAGTGCAAGTAGTATGGTTTAACTCTCAATGACGTATATGATATTATAATTTTGTAGACTCATCTTACTCCTAAGTTCTTCCATAATGAAAAGAATGAGAATAAATTCTAAGTCTATGTGATAACTAAAATGTAAATCTATCCTATCATATGGCAATAAGAATTCGTTCCTAGTTTTCCATACACATCCTAGGCTTATGTAATCATACTTGAGATTACAAGTAAATTCACTAGTAAGCGAATCAAGTGAAGTCACTACTAGGTTACCAAACGATTGCACTTAATGCTCAAAACTAGTCATACTCATTCTACCTTACTAACAAATGTGAAAAAAATAAAGTACATGTAAAATGTAAAGAACTAAACTAAAGAAAACATATTAAAGAAATGAAAATTAAGTAAGGAAAATGACTAAATAGAAAATAAATAAACTAAGTATAGGGTTTCAATGGTGAGGAACAATCTTAATCTTTATTTTTAACCATGAATTGTACCCAAGTATAATCCACTTGAATAAATATTCTCTACTACTATTTGATACCACACTATGAGCATTCACTTCTAACTCTAACTCTAAGCTATGAAAACAAACTACAAGAATTTCAATAAGTGTCGAATGAAGTTGTTTATTCATTGTGACCAAGGATTGGTATTTATACTATTGACCAAGATCCTTCACATTACATCAATGATGACATATGTAGGATGACGATGTTGTAGATGCAATTTTATAGATACAATACTGTGGCTCATGAAAAACAAATTTTATCTTACTTCCATGAATGACTAAAAACTCATGCTAAAGTTAAAACAAAAGGAGAATAGAGTCCCTTACAAAATTGTAAGATGTGCTTAAAATTTGACATGACTAGTTATATACATGACTACTTGACTCTGAATGCTGCATTATTTTTCAAGTGGTGCTTTACAAAATTATCATGCATTACATGATGGACAAACATGACATTAAAAAAAAACAAAAAAATGATAAATCTCAATGTTTTTCTGATGGTAGTGGGTTCTGCATTGGCTTCTTTCCTTTATTATGGGACTTCTAAACTTGATACCGGTCGAAGTAGCACCTGAAGCTTCTCTTCCTCCAATCATGGATCATGTACCATCTAGGAGAGTTTAGTGATGTTGGTTGGAGTTAGCACCTCCCATGGGCATAGCAGCTATGGAAACATTTTATTTTCTTTCGCATACCAAGCTGCAAACTTCCTTCTTTCCTTTTCAAATGCTTTAGCCACTTTTCTCAATTCTTTGTAAACTATCATTCATTGGGCTAGGTTTACTACTATGTTCTTTTAAACTTGGTAACTTGCCTTAACTACTTCAAGCTCGGAGTTTGCAATGTGCAATTTCTGCTATGCATCCTTTCTATCTGCAAACTCTTTCTCATATAGCACATAGGTTGTGGCCTCTTGATACTCTAGTTTATTTCTAGATCTTTTTTCTATGAGAACGGATAGATTACCATACCAAAGGATTGCTAAACCCATGTATTCCTTGAGTTTTTCTATCAGCAAGTCTTTGTTTTTCACTTCAACTTATTGGATGTAGACAAGACCATCCAAGATTGGCTGCCAATCAAGTATTTGGATTACAATTGATCTTATTTTAGCTTTGGCCATATAGATTTCATTCTCACTAATTTATTTGTAAATTTCCATCTAGTCACTAAAATTTTTGTTAAGTCTTGCATGCTTTTTGCCCTCATTTTTCCATGCTAATATCAATTACTAGTTTTTGGAAGATAGCATAGACTTCTTCCATTAATAGGATTATATTCTCTTTAGCCAATTTTCTCATATCCTTGTTGACTCTAGCAAACTATTATCTTAACTAATGGATGATTTCTTTAAGAACATTCTTTTATTTCTCTATATCCATCAACCTTATATTTTTAGTAGTAATTCTTTTATTTTCTTCTTCAAGTGTAGTTATTGCTTTGACATAAGCATATGTTTGTGCTTCAACCACTAAGGCATTCCATGTTGCCTTATCTTTTTTCATCTCCACTTGAATGTTTCTAGCTAGAAGTTGGGTGACTTTTTTGGTTCTAAATTTATTGAGTTGATCTAGTGATATGTACTCTATAGGATCTCTTCTTTCTATCTTTAAGGTTGTCAATTTAGTTTGTAACCTCTATACTTCATTTTCTGCATGCGTAGCTCTTGTTTTAGCCATTACAGACTTGACCTTTTTTGATATTAGAACTAATTAGACTACAATGATATCACTAGGAATATCAAATATATTTTGCATAACTTGGCATGTCTACAATAGTCGGTCTAGGATATCTTCATGTTTAGCTAGAGGCATAGATGTACTAGCTATCATTTCAACATCTTTTTTTCTAGTAATATCAGCTGGTGGGATAATGAAAACATTAAATGATTTCTTTTATGTGATTTTTGATCACCTCTACTACTTCTACTGCATCCTGATGTTGCATTACCACCACTATTTATCCTTCTCTTCTTTCAAGCATGACCTAAAAAAATGTATTATTTCCAGAATTTTATTATGCCCAATCTTTATATTCTTCTACCTATAGTTAGACTTGACCACTAGAAAGTCTTGTTGATATATCAAGTCTTACAAAACTATCTCTTACTCTATACATGATGGATCATTCCTTGTTTTCCAAACTTATGGTTTTAGAAATCTGCTGCAAACAGCTCATGCAAGATCTATACTCTTGTTGTGCTAGTGGAGCACTTGATCTAGGTCTATCACTGGCTAGTGTTAATCGACTAGGTCCAAGTTTTTTTCCCTATTATTGGAATGTTTCCTATTGGTATTGATCCTACTACTCCATCAGTGCCTACTAACTTCTACAGCTAATCTTTCTTTAAAGGTACTAGCTTGAACATCTCAGCATAGGATGCATTCTAGACCTTACTTAAGACATCATTTGTATAACCCATAATCAAAACTTACTTGCACAACCTTTTGATAAGGTAAGGGAATGGTAAAGTTAGCTTTCCTACATTCTTTCCTTCAAACCTTTTTTGAATTTCTAAGAATAACAAATGAGCTAGATTTGCATTAAATTTTCCCATAAGGAGAGTGCTTCCTCTTGCAGCATAGGTGAAAATTTTGTTTAATATTTTGGTAGGGAAAAGATGGTAAGTTTTAATCTTGAAGTATATTTTCTCTTTAGCAAATAATTTAATGTATTCTTTATCTACCTTGCCATATGTTCTTTGTATCCATAACTTCTTTACTTCTATGTTAGATCTTGTGGATATCTATGCAATATTTTCTCTAACAATAGGAATATTACGTGCCTTTGAAATTACCTCAACTAAATAAGACATAGAGACTCCTTCAATATTTAATATGGTATCATCTTACTTATTTTTTTAAAATTTGTATAGTTCACCAAGGTACAATTCTACACTATAGGATAGAATTAGCCATAGAGGTGAGGCTTGTAGTTGTGTTTGGACATTCTTGAGTGCAAACATCATGAATAGTATAAAATTCAATTCCACAATAATTATGGAAATAATTGATTTCTCTTGGATATCTTGGAGACATCCCATTAACAACATGAGGTGCTATCCTTGCTCAAAAGCTAGTGGTGCTTCAACCTCAACCTACATAGAGTGTTCTATGATAGGTGTTTGTTGATGAATACTAAAAGATTGAACCTCCTACTTTTCTTGTAGTGTTTGTTCTCTAGCATGTTATCTACCTCTACCTCTTGATCTTTTTCTTCCTTGCTATGAGGATCCTTCTATTGCAAGTCTCTTGGGAGCCATCTACAATCACCAAGAATTCGTTTAAGATAATCTAGAGATTTTAAATAGATTCTTAACAATTCATAGTTCTTTCTTGAGTTCTTAGTTTTGATCCAATTTTATTATTATTATTATTTATAGTTTCATTATAATTGCAGGGTTAGAAAAAAATTAAAAATAAACAGTCATTTTTTGTACTCTTGAATATTAAGGCTCCTCACAGTTGTTGGTTCCTCATTTATTATGTAAGTGGATGGTTGAATAGGAGAATTCGTTAGGTTTATTAGCTTTATTCTATTAATTAATCAAAATATGCTTACCTATTTCAATCCTTACCCTTAAAATACTCTTCAAGAATTAGAGAATTTTGATCCAATTTGACTTAGTTACATATAGCACTCTCCCCCATGACTAAGTTAGTCACTCCATGATCAAAAAAATTCAAAAATCACACAAATTAGAGCTATCATGAGAGAATTATGGTGCTTGGAAGTTTGGCTATCATAGGGTTAGAAAAACAATATGAACTCCCCTTGCTAGAAATGATAATAATAAAAAATTTCTTAACTTCCAGGCATATATATAGATGATTGATATCAAATACATTATAGATATTTACCACTTGAAATAATTCAATTGCTAGAAAAAACTAGAAATTCTAAGCAGAATAATTTTAACCCTTGATCCTAAGGACCTCTGAGAGAAAGGATCTAATGCACCTTGGATGGTCTTGTCGATTACCTAGAAACTTAGGAAGTGCAAATGGGAGTAAATGATTTGAATAAAAAAATAGTTCCCAACTTGAAAGAAAATGCACTAAAATGAATTGTAAATAGACTTGCATAATGAATGAACTAAAAAATTTATTACAATAAATGAAATATTAAAAAGTATAAAGTTTAAAGTTGTACATATTGTATGCTCAAATGCACATGGAGTTGCTTACATGAGGCTTGAGGCCTATTGAAGCTAGCATGGTGTATTTTGCAATTAGCTCCATCATCTAGGTACTTGCCAACTCTAATCATAAAAAATCCTTGGGGGTTTTAAGCTTACATTTGCAGCATTGGTCATAGGGAAATAAGGGGTGTTTAACTACTTGGTGCTATGGAACCACACTAGAAGTCTCATATGTCTAGTTGGTTTCCAAATCACTTCAAGAGTCTTAAAAAATGCTAATGATCTTAAGTGCTCAAGGTTGAAAAGGTTTTCTGATCGAAGAAGTGTGTAATGGTGGAACCTGTTCAAAGTGATTGAAATTGGCATTTATAGGTCTCATGGTTGTTGGTTTTGGTGCTACAAATTTTTGCCATGATTACTGATAGATTGATTTGTTTTGCAAGTGTGGTAGGCTATAATTTCCAATGTATTTTTCCATTTTTGGTATGTTTTGATGCACCTAGGTCACCAAAACCACTCTAGATACCAAAAATAGTAAAGAAACTTTTCAAACTATGTTAGCTTTGCCCATCAACATTGGCCTCATGGGAACTATGCTTGCATCTTAAAATCAATGCTAAAATTAACGGAGCAATACTAGCCTAGTTGGAATAATGAAGCCCTAGCCACTTCAATGCTAGCTTTATGGAAAAATAGAAACATCCACAATTCCAACACTAGCCTTGTATCATCCACGTTAGAGGTTATGACAACTACATTGGGTTTTTCTAGGAAAATGAAAACCCAACACCACCAACATTTGTTGTAGATGGTTCCAATGTAGTTAAGGCTATACCTCCATAAATATCCCTAAAAATGCAAAATTTGCAAGTTTCCAAGCATTTTTAGCTTTCCTAAGGCTAAATATAAACATGACATGAATTTTTCCATTTGGGAAGTGAGGCTATGATGAATTATGATGAATTTTTTAGCCACAAAAAGTTATGGTATGTGAGATTGCAACTCAAGGGCTAAAAATCTTGCATTCTACAATGAAAATCTAGCCTCGAGTATAGGGGTGAAGATTACAATGTCAAAAGATTGCAACATGCATTTTCGTGATAATGTTTCATTGGTCCCTCTTTGTTGATATTTGGAAACTTAACCAAAGAAATATTGACAAAGAATACAAAACATCACTATAGGTCCATGACCAATGTTCCCTCTCTACACTTGATTCTATAGTGTTGAACCATGTCAAAGAGTGCTTGTGATGATGAGATAAGGTTACAATGATGTGATAGAGGTTGAAGCCTATATTTGATTATGAGGAAATGGTCATGGGATTAGCAATGAGTTCCAAATATTGGAAATCATGATTATGGTTATGGCAGTGACATTTTGGGCTAATTCATGGGGTCTTCATGCTTTGTACTTCAATTTTTTGATCATTTGGTAATGTTTTTGAGGAATCAACACCTCACTCCAAAGTATTTTTGGCCATTAGGATTCTCCCTCTACTTGTTTAGAGCCATTGGTTTGTCTTTTTATCTTCATTGGCCTTTTGACTTCTTGGCAATTTGCTTCCTCATTTTTTTGGTTAAACCTTCATTGGGTTTCATTTTCAAGGTCAAGTTTGATTTGGTTTTTCCATTAAATGAGATGTGTTACATCCAATGGACTTGATGATGAAGTGTAATGAAGGAAACATCATGTGACCATAATGCATGAGTGTCAAACATGGATCATCATTATTATTCTAGGAAAGGAAGGTTATAATTAGGCTATATGGTTTGGCTCAAGAAATGATAATGAAAATGATGTGAAATAAGCACTTTGGTATGGTAGGAAAAGCTCACCAGGTATTACACATTAAGGTCACACAATGACTTTCTACCATGATAAGTTATACCTTCGCAATGACTTTAGGCTTTATCTAGCAAGCACAACTCTAAGACGAAAAAAAGACAAAACAAAGAAAACATGTTGTTATAATACAATGCATAGGGCTACATGAGACAACCAACAAATGAGGCCATCTTAGGTCACTATCAATGCAACATGGAGAGATCTATGCAATGTGCATCAGAGTTACAAAGCTTACATTTCATTCATTATGCAAAATAGAGAGATAAAGATAGAGAGAACTTGTGTAGGATCACTTTTTATTTGGTATAAGGGACATCAATGTTAGCTATTGGTTTGTACCTATAAAGAAGATTATGTAAAATTTAATAAGGCTTGAGATAGGAATGATTGATTAGATTGGCCAATTCATTCCATCCTTTTTTTCAACTCTAAAGGCTCCATTGAAATAGGCCTTTATGATCAAGAAAGGTCCTTTCTAATTGGTTGAGAATATGTCTACATGCTCATGAATATCCTTGAGGGCCAAGTCCCCCTTCTTTATCTTCCATTTATTTAGTTTATGGCAATGTTATTTCTTCTACCTCTCTTAGTACTATTTGATGCAATCAAGCATTTCGATTCACTGCTCTTCCACTGATTCTAAGTTAATGGTACATAGCTCCTTATTCTGCTCATCATTGATGAAGTCCAATAAGGTGAATTTGAGTGATGGAACCTACAATTCAAGAGGTAAAATAGCTTCAAATCCATAAACTAGACTATATGGGATCATGCTAGTTGCAGTTCGATTGGTCATTTGACATGTCTAAAGTGTGTGGACAAGCTGCTCATGCCACTTGTGTCTGGTATTATTTAGCATCTTTATAAGTAATTTTATGATGGCCTTGTTGCTAGCTTTAGCCTATCCATTAGCTTGAGGGTAGTATAATGAAAAAAATAAATGTTTGATACCTAGTTCTTGAAAAAAAATTTGCATTTCTTGGCTACTAAAATGTGATTTATTATTTGTAACTATAGTTAAAGGTATTCCAAAATAAGCTACTATGTTATCCAGTATGAATCTACAGAGTTGTTCAAACTTTGTTTTCCTTATGGGAATAGCTTCAATCCACTTTGTAAAGTATTTAGTTGTAGTGATGATGAAGCTATGCCATATGAAAGACATAGGAATTATAGGTCTAATAATTTCAACTTCCCACCATTGAAATGGCCAAGTTATTTGAGAAGTGTGTAACTCAATTGAGGGCCCATTTATCAGGTTTCTATGCCATTGACAAGTGTCACAAGTTTTAACCTTCTATTGGAAATTGCTTTTCATATAGGGCCAATAATAGCCTAGTCATCTAATTTTGGAAACCATGGCTCTAGATCCTATATGTCCCCCATATAAACTTTCATGAACTTGCTCAAGGACTATGAAAGCTTCAGTTTTGCTTAAGTACACTAACAATATGTCATCATAATACCATCAACATAATGTTTTATCACCTATGATGACATATAATTTTGATCTTTTATGTATAGCATCCTTTTAAAAAGTAGTCAAGCGCTATGAAGATTCACCATGTATTAGGTAGAACTTCATATCATCATACCACTTCTTTTGAGGAGCAGTGTTGATAGAGGCTATAGAGTCATGTTTTGTATTCTATGTGATGGAAATAGCATAGTTCACGATTGAGAAGGGTAACTTTCTAAACACATCAAGTGTCACACTTAGGGCTAAAGTTGTAATGGCATCAACTAATGTGTTCTTGGCTTAGGGTATATGTTGGATACTAATGTCTATAAATTATTGCATTAGTTTCTTACCTAGGTCACAATAGGGTTGCAAATTTTTGTCCTTACATGCATAAACCTCTAGTTCTTGCTTAACCATAAGTTGAAAATCACCTTTAATCATTAGGCATTTGATTCATTGATCATGCACTACCATCATTCCCCTAATCAATCCTTCGTAATCCACCACATTGTTGGTACATGGGAATTTAAAATGGTAGGCAAAGTGTTGGATTTACCAGAAGCTAAGGTTATGATGGTAGTAGCACTAGCCCTATGGGTAGTTGAATCTTTGTCAAAGTTCATAATTTTCTGATAGCCATAGGGTACTTCACTAGCAATGTTGACATGTTCATCAAGGAATTTAAGGTCAATAGTTTCATGGTCTTCTATCAGGGAGATGGTAAGTTACACAACTATCGCTTGACCTTTCGTTGATGCTTGAGATATGTAATGAAGGTTAAATTTAGCTAGAATGGCTTTAATATGGGTTATATAGCTACTTTCATAAATATTGATTGTTATGGCTCTAAGCACATTATCCTTGCAGATGACATTAACTTGGCTCCTAAAGAGGTAGTGTCTCAACTTCTTTAATGAGAAGACCAAGTCTAGAAAATACTTCTCCACTTTGATGTATCAAGTCTCACTAGTAATTAATGCATGGCTTAAGTATTATACCAAAAAATCCACTCCATCATCTTATTTCTAATAGAGTAGAGAGGTGATGAATGTGTTAAAGATGGTAAGGTATATGTAAAAAGGTTTATCCTTTTGTGGTAGATAGAACATGGGTAGTTGTACCAACTCTTGCTTAAGGTTTTAAAAGGCTTCTTAGCATTTAGCTATCCACTCATAGTGAACTTATTTCTTAAGCAAGTGCTGCATGGATTGTAATTTATCTGTAAGCCTAGTGATGAACCAATAGATAAATTATAACCTATCTTGTAGTCCCTAAAGCTCCTTAAGGTTAGTTCATACTGGCAAGTTGGACATGGCCTTAACCTTATCAGTATCAACATGTATTCTCAATTCAAATACTACAAAGCCAAGAATCTTGCTGATATTACCATCAAGGACACATTTCTTGGGGTTAATCCTAAGCTCATACTTGAGGCATCATTTCAACACAAGGTCAAGGTCATGTTGACCCCACATCTCACCCCCATCTCACCTCTAACGAGTGGAGCCCGCTCTAATTTTAAAGTGGTAGTTTCTTCTAATTTTAGAAATTGGGATCCTATTTATACATGTACTAGCATGCTCATTTCCTTGCCTTTGTAGCTTCGACTATCTGGCCACATTGCCTAAACACACTGATGAGGAGTGCAAGTCCCCGAAAATGTTTTGTGTAACAACATACGTTCTGCAATGCTATGAGCTTTCTATTACTTTCTGTCTAACATTTTTTTGCTCTATAGTTTCTATAGTATTTCTCTTAGCCTTCCCATTCTTTTCCTTGATGTACAAGATCTATTTCTAAAATTTTCTAAAATTTTCTATTACTTTTTGTTTAATAGTTTTTTCTATTTTATAGTTTCTACAGTATTTCTCTCAGCCTCCCCTTTCTTTTCCTTGATGCATGAGATCTATTCCTAATTTTCTAAAAATTTCTAAAAATATTTTTAGGTCATGTGGCCTGTAAGGAATGTAGGCTTGCATGGGGATACAAGGCTCATAAGAGTTTCCATGAGATCCCTAGGAGTGGTCCTCAGCATAGATGGGGTAGCTTTGCCACTGCATGCTACCAAAACTCCACCTTTTCACCCTTCTGCATTGCCATTTGTGCCCTTGCATTCTCCTTCATTCAACATGCATCCACTAGTAAGTAGTCGTTCCTTATCCATATTGCATCGTTGTGGCTTCACAACACCACCATATTTCATCACATAGCTTGGCTTACTTGCACCCTGGATACCACTAAAACCCTCTATTCTTGTGCATCAATTGTCTCCACCACATTAGATCTGCAAGTTGTGATGGCCTTTGGCATGCTGGATTTCAATGCATTTTGCCTCTAGCCACTGAAGCTTTGGTTGCAAGCATGTGCACACACCAAACTGTTAGTGCTGGGAAATAATAATAAAATAATTGTAAAGGCTATGCAAGGACCAAGCCAACCTTGTCGATGGTAGCATTGGTTCTACAAGACCACACTGGTCCTACAAAGGGCTACATCAGTCTTGTAAGTTTAGTGTAGGCTTGTAGAAGCCATGCAACCCTATATAGGGCCACATTAACCCTCTAGTCCTTACTGTTACTCACCTCCACCAAACACTATATGGAAGCCTAATACCCTATAATGCATCACCTTGTAGCCTTGAGCATTACTGAATAACCCCTCATCCACTGCGATGCACTATGTTACACTTTCTTTCCCCCCTCATCCACATTAGAGTGTACATCTAGCATGAATGTTGTGAAATAAGCCATGCTGAGAACCTTTTCCTTTATGCTCATCAATGTGGATCTAGTGTAGATGCCATGATCTATGCTAACCCCCTCCTTCTCCATGCTCGTTAGTGTGGGTCTAGCTTGGATGAGATCCACGCTTGATAAAAATTATTGTCCATGATCTGGCATGCATAATCAAAGCCCTTCTCTAACCAACCCTATGAACCCACACTACAGCATTGTAGAAGCTATACTATTGTGTCATTTGCCATCATTCATTACCCTCCTTGTAGGTATCCAACCCGTACCATGGCTGATCCTTTCCTGCCATTGCATCGCACCTTTGCCCCAAATAATGTTGCACATCCTTAGTCGCATTGGCCCTGCGAAGGATCATGTTGGGCTTGTAAATCCTGCACATCCTTGCAAAGGGCCATGCTATCCTTGTAAGGGTATTGTAACCTTGGTGTGGGGGTCGATGTTCCTCAACCACTACCACATCTCACTATAGCCTTGGTCATCTCCCTTGTCATTGCCTACGTGCTACTCCCTTCCCATGCCACCACTATGTAGCCTCCACAAGTTGGCCTAGCTTTCATAGAATGCCACTATCATTAAAAAATCTACCAAGGTTTGGCCCTTCCCTACACCAAAACCCTAATGGTCATTACATAGGCCTTGTAGTGGACTATGTAACTATAGCCCACCCCCCATTTGTAGAAATGTTTCCCTTGTGCAATGCTCCACCATGTAGCAGCATGCTCTTGCTCCTACACCATGTAGCCCAACCAACATCATGCATAGTAGCAACATCAAGCCATCGTTGAGCACTAGCCCTCTACAAAAGCTCATTGGATGTTGTAGCCTCAATGCCATCACCCATCTCCATGGGCTGCTATTACCCTCTATAGGCTTACTACTCTTTCACGTGCAATGCCTCCACCATCTCCGCTATTTCAATGGCCAAAAAATAAAATAATTAAACAAATAAGTAAAAAAAATAAGAATAATACCACGTATACCTCTATCTTATATTTTACTTTCCAATAAGTTCATATATCATGTCTTTAATACAATGGTCTGAATTATATTTTACATCCTACCTATTATTAGCTATTTTTATTTTTTGTCTATCATGTCTTTACTATATACTTAAATATTTATACTTCATAGAAATTCTAACCATGACATTAATCTTATTTATTTATACATAGATTATATATAGATATCTTGTTGACCTTTGTTTTATATTTATTTTATATCATGTCTAGTCCCTTAACATACTACTCAACATCCTTGCTATCATTCAATACATAATAATTTCATCTCCCTATCTCTATATATTTCCACCTATTGATGCATAAATTTTGGACACAAAAACACTGAGAAAAACTCATTTGAGGAGTTTATTGCTAGGGTGTCTCCTATATGGATATGGAAACCAAGGAATAGTTTTAGTTGGAGAGGGCTATGTGACATTCAAAAAGTAAAGAAAACAAAAAAAATTACGGGAATTCAAATTGGATAACTATCTTGAACTTCAAAACTTCATGATAATATAGTAGGTAACTAGAAAATTTAATCTTTTCCTACTAGAAAATTTAAAATTTTTCCTAGTCATTGTTGCTACTACCAATGGTGCTCACTGCCAGGTAGGAAGACCTTAACCATCATCAGAGAGGGAGAGAGAGAGATATCTATTCCACTGTTGTTGGCTAGACAGTTGATGCATCTATTACTACTATGCTATCTGCCACCATTTGCATGTGCCATTGCTATCGAGAGGAAGAGAGAGGTCATTTCCACTATGGAAACACTTCCATCCCTTAGCCTGTGCTAGTGGGAGAGAGACTGCTTATTGCAATTACTAATGTCAATTACATAAGAGCCTACTATGTGTGCCACTGTTTGCCATGTGTTGTCTACGTTGCCTACTATTGGCTATGAGTCACACGCTTGCTAACTACCATTAAGAGGAAGAAAAAAAATAGAACCTCATTGCCTCATTTCCTCTAACACCTATAACATTGCTACCGTCAAAAGCTCTTGATGCACTTTGCACAGTCGCTTGACATGCACATCGCTATTTATGAAGAGAGAAAGAAGAGAGATCCCTATTGTAGTCATTAGTTTATATTTGCAAAGAGAGGGAGGCTACCCACTGATGCCTTGTCCTTTGACATTTCCACCAAGAGAGATCACCTACCATAGTTGTTGACTACCACTACATGCTTACACTATTTGTTGATTCACTTGTAGGAGTGAGGGGAGGTTCAGAGATCTACTTTGCTATTGATTGCATTGCATGCCATTGTTACACACCACTACCATGGTTGCAATTCACAGTTCTATCGATCGTTGTCTGCTAGGGAAGGGAGGAGAGAGAGAAAGATCCTACTACTGCCTACTCTACATGTTGCAAACATGTCATTTGTAGCCTCTATTTCCTAGCATGCATGATATTTTATCTATCATGTGTGCTGCTAAAGAAAGGAGAGGTTGGAGCCCTATGAGAGAGAGGTTGGCCCCCAATGTGAGAGAGACATTGGTCTCAATGATAGAGAGGTTGGGCTCCAATGTGAGTGAGAGGTTGGCTCCAATGTGAGTGAGAGGTTGGCTCCAATGAGAGAGAGGCTTGTCCCTAATGTAAGAGAGAGGTTGGCCCTAATGAGAGAGAGGTTATCCCCCAATGTGAGAGAGAGGTTAGCCCCGATGAGAGAGAGGCTATCCCCCAATGTGACAGTGAGGCTAGCCCCCTATTCTCCCTTTTCCCCCACTTTGTTCTCCTTATATAATAGCTCATCTAGTAGTTTTAAATGTCCACATCCCATGTCATTTTTTGTTACTGTAGCAATCAAAAATTTCGGTGGCTAGAACACCAAGAGGTCACTGGGCGTACAGCCTATCCTCGGATCCATGAGAGGGTCATGTTGGATGTAAATGGATGCAGGGTGCCTTGAATGGTTTGGTCAATCAGATAGGTACTTAACTAGTGTATAATAACCTTTCATAAATAGTGATTTTAAATATGCTATATGTGCATTGAACGATAAGCAGAAAACATAAATCGATTGAGAATAGTGCGAAACATGAAAATAACAAAACAAAATGAAGCAGGTTTGGGTGAGAAAGTGTACCATCCCAAGATTGGGGGATTTGATATTTGTTTAAGTGAAGGAGATGTACAACAAATGGCAATGGGGAAAAGCACAACTTGCAATGAAGTAGTATGGTCATAGTTCCTTGAACCACTATCAACAACTTGCTAACAGGGTCCTTTTGCTTGCTAGTCTACTTTCCAAGACTTATTGCTAGGAAATCGAAATTCCAAAATGCCAAACATGCTCAAAAGCCAACCTACAGAAAGTGCTAGAAGCCAACCATGGGAATGATGAGTCCAAAATCCAACCATCCAAAAGCCAACCCTTTGAAGGTTGTTCGCTGGGGTATTTATAGGGCTAGGAGTAGGAGAAAAATGTGGTTTGAATGCCATGTGTTTTGGGCCCCATAAAGTGCAAACGTGACTATGTCGTGTTGCTTTGTAATGTTGGATGTGAAACTTGCTATGCTCTAACCATATCGTTCATGATGCATGTGCCAAAGTCTAATGAACTACCATGTTTGTTTCAAAGAAAACTACCAACAGTGAATTCAAAGTGGAGCTTGTGATCTAGGACTATGTCTTCCCTACTCTTGCAAGCAGGGTTAAGCGTAGGGACAACTTTGAGGATAGTTAGGGGGTGCAAAATAAGGATAACTTGCTGATTTTTCCTATTAGAGAGGTGTCGGGATGAGAGTAATTATTGCTAATAAGTTCTGTAGTTAAATAAATATGCCTTGAGGCTTCCACACGAGTGTTACGCTATTTACGCTATCTAGTGTATTGGTGTAACATCAAAACCTACAATCTACGATATGCTACACTACGTAGCGTAGCATAGTGTAGCTACTGGTCTTAGAAGAAATCTTGTCTAAAAGTTAAAAATACTTGTCTGAGGCCTAGCTAGGCAAGTAACTGAAACCCTGTCCTTTATGCTGAAAGGTCTTGGGACCTGCTAAGTTCATCCTTAGGACACTTCAGTGTTCTGCATCCTCTCTACGTTGTACTATGCTACATAGCATAGCAGTCAATATGACATTCATCCTCACTTGATTTTGCAATGCTTTATCAAGAAACTTTGCTTGGAGTCTGAGGGTGAAGTGAAACAGTCAGTCTTGGAAGCTAAAGTATGGCCAATTGCAATCCTCCTATTGGAACCACATGGTGGAGGAGCCTTCATATGTTCTATCCTTGCTACGTTGTGCTATGCTTCATAGCCTAGTACATCGTAGCAACTAGCTAGGCTTGGATTCTGCCTTAATCTTGCAAACGTTTTGTTGCGGGATGCATGTCATGTCCTGGCATGTCAGTAGAGAAAACCTATTTAACAATTAAAACATGGGAAAATGTGCGTAGTCCATTAGAGCCATATGAGTAGGAGTATCATCAAAGTGTATCCCTACTACATTGTGCTATGCTGCATAGCATAGCACAGCGTAGCACTTGAATGAAGAGGACTTCTGACAAAATTTTCCACATTTTTTGCTATGTCACATTGCTCATGCATCAAGGATGAAGTAGGGAGGATGTCCTAGATGGCTTACTTGTTGTCAATCCACATCCTTTGGGTGAAATTAGTCTCCCCAAAGCTTGTTACACTATGCAGTGTAGCGTAGCGTACCAGGCTCTTGTAGTTAAAAAACTTGCCGAATTATTTTTTTCATAGCCTGGTCCCTAGGTAGACCCTCAGCAAGGATAAGTGTCAAGTTGGGCAAGCTAGAGGGTATAGCAAGCTTGTTAGCCTGGGAGATAGAAAATTTGCTGGACTGTACGGTCTACCCCTAGTACCTCTTTCATGCAAATAGGCCTTGTGACTATGCCACATTGACTATGCCATAGAGGGCATTGTCTACACAGTCCAACATGACATCATGCTTGCGAGGACCCTTGACCAAGTTTCAAGACTGCTAAATCATGAGAATCCTAAAATTTATGGTGTTTCAATGGCTCCTCTTTGTTGACATCTAGAGGATTTTCCTGAGAGATGTTGACAAAGAATATGAAATACCATGAGAAACCAGATACTAACACCACTCTTTAGTGCCTACTTGGATGATGCTTTGCTATGTTTGAGAGTATTGGAAGAGTGATATGAGAAAAGGGACAAGGAATGGATTTGAAGAAATAGGTTCAGGCAAGAAATGAGTGCGAGACACAATACTTTGAAAAACTGTTGCCATTGTGTGATCCCTTGTCGGAGTGCTTATGAGGGAGCTAGCACATATGGGTGTGTTTCTTTGTTGGCCTTTGACCTCTCATTGGACTGCTTAGAGATGGTCAATTTATGGCTGAAGTGATCCTAAAGTTGCATGCTGTGCCATTTCTTTCAAGCATTTTTTTTGCTCTTTTTTCTGATCTTTTCTGCTCTTTTGCATTTTCATGCTTTTAATTTTCTATACAACCATGTTCACTTGTGAGCAACCTAGTTGTTGTTATAGGACATGTGTTTCCTCCCTGGGATGAGCTGTATTACATCCATGTGGAGCTTTGAATTACCTACAGATGCTTCCCATGGGACGAGTTGTGTTACGCCCATCATGGACTTGACGATTAGGCATGTGGGAGGGCTCTATGCATTGGGAAAGCATGTGAAAGGAGATATGGAAAATTGAAAGTATATAAGGAGTGGAGGCTAAACTAGCTAAAGTGAAATAGTAGAGAATGTACTCTTAAGCAGTGAAGTTAATCCAAGTGGATACTTTGGAGCAATGTAGTGTCTTGCTCTCATGGTGAAACACATCTCTAAACGACATTGTCTCAGATTGTATCCTACAAACACAATAGAGAGGAAACTAGAAAAACAACCATGGGGCAAAGTGAGAGCAAATTCCTACTTTCTTTAGACACTATTGGAGTGGCGAGTATTGTTGCTGAGGTGTGTGATGTCCAAAGAAAGAAGGTCAATACGGATCTTGGCCACCGCAGGCTAGAAATGGTGGCATCGAAGAGACTACGAGAAATGGTGATGCAAGTGCTCAGGATTCCTTGCCTGAGGTAAAAATCATGTAGTCTAGCTACAAGGTGAGAATCCTAACAGCTGAAAACCTCTTAGACTTGGATGGTGGTGAGGGCTAGAGGATGGCAATCTTGTGGCTAGGCCACAATGTTGCTGGGCCTCTAGTAGTAGGTGCTGATGGTAGGAGCTACTACTAGGATGAGTGGCTGTGGTAGTGGGAGCTTCGAAAAGTTAGCAACATGTCAAAAAACATTTCCAGAAGATTAGCAAGATGCCAAGGGTGGTGACGCTACATGTGTTCAAGAGGATGTTTCCTTAGCATTGTGAACTACATTCTGGAATAGTGGCATCCCATCCCATGTTGTCTAGAAATTTGAAAGTGTGCATCTCGCTTGTTCATAGGGTCATGGATGTAAGATGGGGGTGTTGCATAATGAACCTAGTTTAAGGTCTTGGTAGACTATTAGATGTGTTGGTTTAAGGTTCTAGTAGACTATGATGTGCTAGTTTAAGGTCGTAGCAGACCACTTTGCTAGTTTAACATCATAGCGGATGGTGGAGGGCTAGTTTAAGGTCATAGCAGACCATGTTGTGGGTGCCAGTTTTACGTCATAACCAAGGACGTGCTATTCTAGTTTATAGTCATAACAGACTATCTTTGCCAATTTTATGTCATAGTGGACATGCTTTGCTAGTTTTACGTCATAGCAGATGATCTTTGCTAGTTTTATGTCATAGCAGACGTGCTTTGCCAGTTTTATGTTGTAGTGAATGATTGTATTACCTTGCTCTATTCCTGATGTAATGATTTGTGTTAGACATAGTATCGCTTGAGATACAAGTGGTTGATAGGATTTGCGAACTTGTTGCCATTCATATCAGCTAGTTTGAAGGCCCTGTTCTCATAGGCTTTCGTGAGTATGAAAGGACATTCCCAGTCAGCTGAGAATTTGTTTACATGCTCATGGAGAGCCTTGAGGACTAGGTTCCCCTTCTTTATTAGCCTTTGATGTAAATTATAGTGGTGCTTTTGCCATTTCTTGTCATGATACCATTTGATGTGATCAACTATTTAGGCACACTCCTCCTCTATGGAGTTAAGATCGATGATTCTTGACTCGTTGTTTTGAGCCTCATCTACAACATTTGAGAGGATCATCCGAAGTGATGGAACCTGCAATTCAAGAGGTAACACTACTTCAGATTCGTAAATAAGACTGTATGAAGTCTTACCTATAGCTATCTAGCATGTCATACGGTAAGCCCAAAACATGTAGAGGATTTTCTCGTGCCATCATCCTTTGCTGTTGCTAAGAATCTATTTCTATAGGTTAATGATGGCCTTTTTTGTTGCCTCTTCTTGACCATTTTCCTATGGGTAGTATGGTAATGAAAAAGATTGCTTGATGTCAAGGTTATCGCAAAAGGTTTTGGTTTCCACAATACTAAATTATGGCCCATTGTCTATCACAATCGTTATGGGAATACCAAACCTTGTTACTATATTATCCAAGATGAAGTAGCAAACCTGTTGAGATGTAGTCTTTCTCAGGGGAATAGCCTCCACCCACTTCATGAAGTATTCAGTTGTGGTGATTATGAAGCTATGTCTTGTGGAAGACTTAGGTGTGATAAGCCCTATGATGTCTAGTCCCCATCATTAGAATGGCCACGTAATCTATGTAGGATGTAACTCAATAGGTGATACATGTATGAGATTTGCATGGCATTAACATACATCACACATCCTAACATTAGCAAGGCAATCTCATTTGATGCAAGGCCAATAGTACCCTAGGCATCTGATTTTTGTTGCCATAGCCCTAGGGGCTATGTATCCTCTACATAGTCCCTCATGGATTTCATTAACAATTTTCTATGCTTCTTCCCGACTAACGCAAGTTAGCAATATCCCATCAAAGGAGTTTTTGCATAAGGTGTTATCTCCTTTAAGGACATATTTCCAGACGTGCTTTCAAATTACATCCTTTTGAGTGGATGTCAAGCCGTGTGGGGGTTTTCCATGTTGAAGGTAAGGCTTAATGTTAGCATACCACTCTTGGATATCTATGTCAATGATAGATGCAATGTTTACCACTGAGTAATAGGATCTATGCATGCTATTTTCAAAGTGGGAAAAGTGGCAAACAAGTGCGATGGCACATTCAATGCTAACATGGCTAGTGCATTAGCTATGGTGTTCTCATTACGAGGTACATGTTGAATGTCTAACATTATAAACTATTTTAGTAAACTCTTAACTAGATCACAATAAGGTTGCAAATGTGAAGCCTTACAAGCATAGACTTTAGTGATATTATTGACAACTAATTGTGCATCACCCTGGACTGCCAAATGATGGATCTTTAGCTCTTGGGCTGCTAAGAGGTCCCTAAGGAGTCCTTCATACTTACCTACGTTGTTCGTACAAAGGAACGTAAAGTGATATGCAACGGATCAAATTTTCCTAGAGGGAAATGTGATAACTACGGCGGCGCTTCCACCTCATGTAGTTGAAGTTCCATTAAAATGTAAGCTTGCTTCAAAATCAGATGGTATAGAGTTTAGGCTATTGATGTGTTCATATGGGAATTTGGGTTCTATTATTGTTTGATCATCAATGGGTGAAGTTGTAAGCTATGTGGCTATTGCTTGACCCTTTTTTGACGATTGGGCTACGTAATGTAAATTGAATTCCACTGTTATAGCTTTCCATCGGGCTATCCTACTACTCTCGTACAAGTTTGTTGTGATAGCCCAAAATATGTTGCTCTTGCATATGATGTTTCCCTTTCTACAAAATAGGTAATATCTCCACTTTTTTAGTGCAAATACTAGGGTGAGACAATATTTTTCTACCTCGTTGTACTTAGCCTCATAAGCTACTAATGCATGGCTTAAGTAGTAGATCAGGATTTTGGACCCATCATCTCTTTTTTGACATAGCAACGTAGCAATAGATGTGTCCGAAGTGGCAAGGTAGATGTAGAAAGGCTTATCCCTTTGTGGTGGGTAAATAGTTGGAAGATGTAAAAGCTCTTTCTTTAGGTTATCAAAGTCTTGTTGATAGTTATCTATCCACTCAAAGTTGACCCCCTATTTAAGTAGATGTTGCATGGGGTGTAGCTTGTCTATCAACCTCAAGATAAACCTTCTGATAAATTGCACTCTACCTTGCAATCTGCACAATTATTTAAGGTTTGTAGGTGGTGCTAAGTTGACAATGGCCCTCACTTTATCGAGGTTTACTCGTATTCCTATTTTTGAGAATACAAAAGCTAGCATATGTCCAGTTTTAACTCTAAAAACACACTTATTAGGGTTAAGGCATAGGTCATGCCTATGACAATGTTGGAGGACTATGTTGAGATCATTGGTATGATCAATATATTCCTTATACTTGACTACTATATCATCCATGTAATCATTCAATCTCTCTAAGAGATAGTCGCTAAAAATATATATCATCACTCGTTGGTAGGTTGCTCCAGCATTTTTGATTCTAAAGGGCATCATTGTGTAACAAAAGGTTCCCTAAGGGTTCCTGAAAGTGGTTGACAATTGATGCTCTAGGTTTATATGGATCTGGTTATAGCCTAAAAACCCATCCATGAAGGACAACAAGGCATGACCAATTGTAGTGTCTATAAGTTGATCAATACTTGGCAATAGGAAATCATCTTTAATCGTTACTTTTTTCAAGTCTCAAAATTCTATACAAATTTGTATACCTCCCATTTTCTTAGAGACTATAATGATGTTCGATACCCACTCTAAGTAATTGACTACTCAGATGAAACCTACTTGGTAAAGCTTGGTGATCTCATCGCGTACAGCTAGTGTAATCTTCAATTTGATCTTACAAGCATTTTGCTTGACCACCTTAACACACGGATCTAAGATGATGTTCTATTGTATGAGTCATAGGTCCAGGCCTGACATGTCATCGTATGACCATGCAAACACTTTAATATTGGCATGGAGTACTTTGGAAATGTTTTGGTGTACCTGTGGCTGTAATAGAGAGCTAAATTTCAAGGTTTTTACTTCACCCCTAGTGGTAGTTACGGGGATTTCGGTGAGAGTGTCCTCAGTCACTTCCCTGGCCTCTAGGTCTAAGGCTTGAACTAGATGTTTAGGCTAGTCTCGAGATGCTTTCAGGGATGCTATGGTATTGTGAGACGATAACTCAAAGTCTACAAATTCTAAATTCAAGCATCTTGTAAACCTTCCATAAGGACATATTAAGGTCAAAGGTGAACAAAGATCACCATGCATAGCCATTTTTTGAGTGCACCTATCACAACAAGCAAATAAACGAAGTCAAGTGATACTTTTTTGAAGCAAAACATGAAATGTAAATCAATAATGCAACATAAGATAATTTCCAATTTAAGATCTTAGCATACCACAATAATGTAATAGTTTAATTTAAAATGTAAAATGAATGCCAAAATTTGCTAGTTTAGGGTCATGGTGGACCGTTAACGAGTTTAAAATGTGAAACAAATGTTACAACTGCCAATTTAAGGTCATGATGGACCATTACTAAGCCAACCATAAGTTAAAATTTCTAGTTTAAGGTCTTTGTGAACTATCATATGGACTATACTATAGCTTAAGGTTTCTAGTTTAAGGTCTTTTCTGACTGTTACTGTGCTGTATTGTAGGCTAACGTTCTTATTTTAAGGTCTTTGTGGACCATTGATTTAAAATTTGAAAATGTGAAGCAAACATTTTGGTGGGACCACTTACTGCATTGCGGATGAGTGTTATGCTATAGTGGGACTGCGCTATAGTAATGCTGCATTGCAGTAGTGTTCTGTGTTACTCGGAGCATGAAAGTGACAAGTGTTTTACTGTGTTAGTTAAAAATAGGGGATTAACCCCTCATAAACTTCTCATTTACTTTTCAGAGCCCACAATCAGAGCGTAGCTCAATCAAATAGAGAGAGAGCATGTAACAGGCTTAGCGTAGCAGCTGGTACTATTAATTTGCAAACGAGGTAATGGTGCACAAAGGTGAACGCAAACATTGGGGACTGGCCAAGGTGGACAAGATGAGGGACACCCTGGGACACCTCTCCAAGGTGCATGTTGAGGTGTGGCAAGAGGCCCCATCGGCCCAGTAAGTCGTTATGCTACCCTTTTTTCCATTATGAAATACATTGGGTTAGGTTTCCATTGTTGTTACTGTTGTCATTTTTGTAACTAACATTACTATTTTTGTTATGGTTTTAGCTGCTATGTCGTGGTCATCACTACTTGGCCCTAGCGGCCATATGGTTGCTATGCTACACCTTCTTGCAGACCATCCTGATCACCATTGTTAAGAATGGTGACTACATTATTGTAGGGGTTTGGACAGTTTTGGGTGGCGTAACACACATTTAGCATTACGTATCATCCTTAGAGGGGTTTATTTATATTCTAATTTTTGCAACAATGTGACAGATGCTTGGCGTGGCATAGAATGAGCTATTTCATGTGGTAGGGTAGGGGTGGGGCAACGAGGGCACTATGAATTCTTTTTCTCCTATGCTGTTAAGGTTGTAACATATTGTTACTATTACGCTATGTTGTTATGTTGTCAAGCCCTTAGGCCATTATGTTGGCATTCTGTTATGCTGCTACATTGTCAAACTTGTAACGTTGCTACGCTGTTAAATATGCTATACTGCCAAACTTGCTATGTTGTGATGCTTGTTACAGTGTTCTATTTATTACATTCATGTCTACTTGTATGCGGTTTGTTCATCTTGCTACGTTGTGCGTAACATAGCTATCACTCTTATGTGAAAGTTTAACTATTATGTTGTACTGTATTAGGTATGTCTATCACGTTGTGCTATGTAACATGTAACTGTTGCATTGTGGGGTGTACCTGCTATTGGTATAGTACATGGGGATTAACTACTACACTATGCTACTTGTGACAATTTGTTACACTGTATGCAATGTTTACCTCTATTCTATGGAGACCTTACTATTTCATGCTAAAGGAAAATTTGTAAGTAAAGGATTATGCTATGCTACATGTAAGTAGAGGATTACACTATGCTTCATGCAAATAGAGAGTCATGCTACACTATATGCAAATAGAGGGTTTTGCTACACTACATCAATGATCATCACTTGAACACAGTGCTAACATTTGATGCTTTATCATGCAGGGTCATGTTGAAACCCATTCTGATTATCCTTAAGGTGGAAGGAGTCCTATGTTGTCTTAACGAACCCATCACCAATGCCCCTCCACCCCAAACATGGGTTGGGAAGCAGGCGGTCTAGTTCTAGGAGGGGACATGGGACTTCCTAAAGTTCCACCTTCATCATTTTAGTGTGATCATGTGGTCACACTTATTGGCCAAGACAGTGGATGTGCTTACAGAAATGTTGTTGCCTAAGGTAAACTAGGGCATTTTGAAGTTCCTAGCTAACACGTCAATTAGGGGTGAAGGCACAGGAAGCTCAGGCCAATGCCCAAGGGGCTTGAGGCACCTAAGTTGGATCTGGGACATGCCCAAATACAAATGCTACCACTTGTACAACACGTTGTATGTCGCCCATCACATGGGCACCTATTTTTAGAACCCACCTAGAACTATTTATTGTGTCAGCAAGTGAGTCCTATGAAGGTATTTTGATGTGTTACGCTAGAAAAAGATTCTTACCATGTTCTTGTATGTTGCCAGGTTTTATATCGACGAGGGTGGTCTTCATGGTAACACGGATACGCTGGCACTAGCCCAAATAGCTCTACAATAATTATCCTCTATTGGGAAAATGTGTGCTAGTGTGATAGAACAACTTGGGCTTGATTTTAAAAGCTATCCAACAAGGTATTCCAAATTNAGGGTGGTATCGTCATGCCCAGAGGTGATCACTGTGACCTTTAGGAATTCCTTTACTGCTACACCAGTTAGCAACAAAAAAAATGTTAGCAAAGGTAAAAAGCAAATCATCACTTGAACACATGAGAATAAATAAAAAGTTTAGCATACCAAGCTTAAACAACGTAGGGAATAGTGGAAGTTCCACTAGAACGTCTTCAACAGTGATTGGTTGACGTGATGCCCATTCGCTATCCAACTAGCCAACTTCCTTACATTTTCCATATAATTTGGAATACCTTGTTGGATAGCTTTTAAAATCAAGCCCAAGTTGTTCTATCACACTAGCACACATTTTCCCAATAGAGGATAATTATTGTAGAGCTATTTGGGCTAGTGCCAGCGTATCCGTGTTACCATGAAGACCACCCTCGTCGATATAAAACCTGGCAACATACAAGAACATGGTAAGAATCTTTTTCTAGCGTAACACATCAAAATACCTTCATAGGACTCACTTGCTGACACAATAAATAGTTCTAGGTGGGTTCTAAAAATAGGTGCCCATGTGATGGGCGACATACAACGTGTTGTACAAGTGGTAGCATTTGTATTTGGGCATGTCCCAGATCCAACTTAGGTGCCNGGGACCCATTACAACTAGGCCAGGTACCTTTTAGAAGACTTATGTGCTGAGATGATCAAGCTTTGTGAGAACCTTGGATCTCATTTCAATGTGCACTACACCTTTTTTATAGCTTGCTTGCAATGGTTTGTAGAATTCCTAGTGGTCTATAAAAATGGCACCTGGGGTATAACAAAACTATAACAAAATATCAAAGCCATGGATTTGCCAGGTTTTCTACAACACCTAATCCCAGGACCCCCTAGAAGCTATCAGGGAATCACTTTTAATAATGACAGGGGATCATGTGGCATGATCCTTTCATGCCCAGGAGAGTGTGGGAGAGGCACCCTCCCCCACCCCATTAACACAAGGAATGTGTTCAAGGGAAAACACCTCATTGCAAAAAAAATGAAGACTAGGCTACAACGTAAGAAGTCTCATCCTGCAAAGGAACCTCCCTGCATGAATGAAGGGAGAAAGAAAAAGCTACAAATCAAAGTTCGCAAAGGTCAGCCCCTTGTTGGTAAGTATGCTTGATTGTTTTGTTAGCGTAGTACTCACTACCCTATGCTATGCTATGTAGTGTTGCATAGCATAGCACCTATTTCAAATTAGAGTAACCTATTCACTACAATTAAATTTTATTAGTAGAAGTGGAAAAAGAAGAGGAAGAGGCCCTAGCCCCTAGAATAAGGGCACCTGCTAAAGAGGAGGAAGAGGCCCCAGTCATAGAAGAAGAGGCTCCTACCATAGGGGAAGAGGCCCCAACCAATGATCCTTTTTCCGAATGTGGTTCAGTACCTGAGGGGAAAATTAGCATTGAGGATGCCATCACACTGTTAGGTCAGCTGGAAAGAGAGGCACTTTAATTTGATGCTGGTGAGTTTGACCACTTGTTTGATAGTGTGTCAATGGATGACCCCAACCCCTCCCCCTCCCCCACGCCCCCACTATCACCCCTAAGGATTTGCTAGGTAGGAGCTTTACACTATCATTTATGTTGTTCACTAGCTTTTTTGTTGTCCTCTCCACCATGGCTAACATGTTTTATTGTGNCGTTGTTGCAATTTCACTATGTCACTGTCACTAATGCTCTCCCATGTGTGGTTGGTAGATTCTCATCTCAAGTGGGATCCAAAGTAAGTCGTTGAGGTCAATGTCATGCCTGAACTTCCACCAGAGGTAGCTGAGGTACCTCATCACATATACGATGAAGTAAGTAAATGTGCATTGTACTTGGCACACTCCTTATGTGAGTGTAGGAATGTAAATGAAGACCTCTGGAAGCAGGTATAGAAACTTGAGAAGGAAAAGGCCAATCTAACCACTAACGTGGGGGATCTCCAATTGAGGAATGAATTTCTGTTGGCCTAGGACACTCACGATGGCAATTGGCATATGGATGTCATCGACAATGCAAGATATTGAATGGCTATGCAGAGCAAGAATGAAGCCACATGTGAGATCATCAAATAGTGCATGCAAATGGACCTTCTAGCCTAGAAGAACCAAGACTAGAAGGATTATAGTGCGAAGGTTTACAAGTGGGGATAGACACAAAAAAACCATAAGCACATGTATAAGATAGAATGTGCTACCTATCGTAAACAATACCAGGATGCTTTGGTCAAGTTGCATAGCCATGAGCTATTCCTTGATGTTATTGGTACTTCCAGGGCTTATGAAAAGTTCATGCAATAGGTGACAATCAGTGAATATCCTGAAATGGAAATCACCTTTTCCCTAGTGCCACCCAGATGGACAACCGTGGATAAAGGGAAGGTTGCAGCAAGCACTGATCTAGGAGATAGGAATTGGGCCAACATTACTGAGTAGGAGATCCTGCAACGTCTTGTGGTTGGCATGGATAGGATACCCCCCAAAATGGATATAGGGCCATCTCGGGTTAGTCACTTTTTGTTGTGTCATAATTTATTTTATAAAAGCCTTTGTTGTAGCTTTAACTCATTGTTTTATTTTCTTTGTTATGTAGGATCCGCATGAAGATGTAGGACCTAGTGAAACAGGGGATGATGGTGCAGGCAAAGACTCATAATGTAGTAGCACAAAATTTTTTATTCTTGTCTTTGAATTAAAAAAAGAAAATTTTGTAAACATTATTGATTGACATTGAATGAAGAATATAATGTGAAGGAATTCGTTTCATTTGGGTCTATGTGTTATATTTATTTTTTATTCTTTATCTTTTAAGGCCACTTGGGAGCTTCTCATTTTAGTTTTAGGTCATTTCGGGCCATCACTAGTTTTAGGCCATTTCAGGCCAATACAATAGTTTAAGGCCATTTCGGGCCTTTGTTAGTTTTAGTGTCAAGGACAATGCAGCAGACAAGCTCAACGTAAAATGCAAATCAGTAAACAGTTGACTTAATGTAAAAAGAAAATTCATTGTGAAATGTAAATGATGCACACAGTGGACTTAATGTGGGAAATGTAAATGACACAAGCAATGGACTTTAATGTAAAAACAAATACAACCACAATGAATCATATGTAAACACGTGAACTATGCATACAAAAAAAGTAAAATGTAGTGTATACTATTGGAAGTATGGACAATTTTAATTATGTACTTTTTTCCTAACCTGATGTGGGTTAGGCGAGGCATAGGGTTGGGTGAACCTACATTGGTACTCTTTTATGTTATCATTGGTAGCTTGGAAGGGCAACTCAGCCCAAGTTGTTTCTTTGTTTGGAGTGGTCTTAGCCTGTTTAGGCATTTTAGTTTGGGTAGGGACTTAGTTTTTAGAGATTTCAATCTTTGAACCTTACTCTACCCCTATGTTGTTTATGGCTTGGAAAGCCACTTCGTCAGCATGGATTACCACTTCTCCTCCTATGTAGGGTAAGTGGATTTCCTAGTGTATGGGTGAAGAAATGGCCCTCAATTGAGCCAACCATGATCTCCCCAAGGTCAAGTTGAACCCAAGCATTTCCTCTACCATGATAAACACTACGCTTGTGGGGAACTGGTTCCCTACCACAAAGTTGATGTGGATAATTCCCCTTACCACTACTCATGCTCCATTGAACAATTTTAGATATGAGGTTGCTGTGGGCTTGATTTGGTCAACCAAACCTAGCTTGTCGACTATAGGAAGTGGGATGACATTTGTAGTGGCCCCATCATCAACATGTACCTTTCGGATCTTTTACTGGTAGGCCCTAATTGTGATGAAATTGGGCACTATTGTCACTTGACCCTTTTAGGGTCATCCTTAATGACCTTATCATAAAACATCAACTAGGCTAGCCACAGTTCCTTGGCTGTAGAGGGAAGCATGATAGCGTGTATCAATTTCTCCTCTATTGGCATGTTTTTGTCAACCGACATGGATGTTAACATGCGAACCATGGCCTCGTGGTGTGTAGTGGAAGTCATTACCAAGTCAAACAGGCTCAGAGTTGTATTTTTTTGTTTCAAAGCCTATTTAACTTGGGTAAGGACATTGAGAAGATCCTACCCATCATCTTATTTTTTGTTACCCTTTTCCTCTTCCATTCATCCTAGGAGATGAACCTCCCAATGAGGGAAAGTTGAAGGTTGAGGACTATGCTTTCTTATGTGGGATGATGATGATTGCATCCACATGGTATTATCAATTGCTAATGATGAGGGGGCCATGGGCATTGAGGACAAGGGGATAGGATTAGGGGGACCTAAGGCAGTGTGTTCCCTAGTCATCGTATCTGCCAAATTCTCTTCGCATTTTTTTGAATGGGGAGGCTATGGTGCTATTTTCATTGCCTGGATTTGTGTAGTAGAGCCACTTGATTGTTTTGGTACCTTAATAATGAATGGTGCCTGTGGTGTTGGCATGGCTAGTGTAGCTTTGTGCAAAAAAGGTGTAGGGGTGGATGTTAGAGGAGGAACCTTAAGCACAAATGGTTGTTGCAATGTTGTCTTTTTTTATCAGGGTTGCTAGATTTCGAGGAGGAACATGCACCACGAACAATTGTTGTGGTGGTTCTAGGTTACTGTCAATGCCAATGACATTGATTGTGTACCCCACATTGTTAGCATTCAAGGGGTCCTTGTAAATGTGCATTAATTGGTTTTTAGGGTGAACAAGACTACTTTCATCCAAGACCAGCTTTCCTTGATCACTCATGCATTGGATATCGTCTTTCAATGCTAAACAGTAGTCTGTATCATGACCACGTAGTTGGTGATAGTCACAGAAACGTTCCAACCTGAAGTTCTTAGGAATTGATGGCTCATTGAGTGTGGGCAAGGAGGGGTTCCTAAGAAGTTCACAGTATCGTTGATGTCATTTAATTTCTTCCTTTGACATCTATTTATGTTGTATATATCCAACTCCTAGTAGTTGCTTTAGAATTTCTTATGGATTAACAGGTAAAGGGGTGTATTTGGAGTGATCCTTGCACTTGAAGTTGGGCTTAGGCTAGGTTGACACCTTAGGTGTTGATGTTGAGGGCTGACTAGTGTTACTTAAGCCAGATGTAGCGTTAGCGGGTGTTGTGGCTGCATTTTTGTTACTGCTGTTATTGGGTTTGGTCTCATTAGCCATAGAAGCCACCATGGTTGTTGCGACCTTGCCCTTTTCTTTTTTATTTTTGATTTGTGTGTTCTTGTATGTGATATATGCCAAATCTTTGCTAGCTTTGACCATGTCCTAGATGCTCTTAGTCTGAGCGAAGGATTGACTATGGGAGCATGGGGCTAGTTAGTAAATATTTGACTTGATAAAGTCATTTACTGCCCCCTTGAAGATGGCCAACAAGTGGGCCTCAATGATAGGCTCACGTATCTCATTCAAGGTGACACTCCACCGCTATATGAATCTTTACACAGACTCTAGCAGGTCTTTCTTGACACTTATCAACTAATCCAATGTGACCTCCGATTTCAAGTTATACTTGAAGTAGGTTATGAACTAACTTAGTAGTTCCTCCAAAATTGAGATGAAGGCACGTGGGAGTGCATGATACTAGTTTAGAGCCTTGCCTTTGAGATACATGGCAAAGACATGGATGATAGTGTGTGGCCATTGTTGCAACAATAGATATTTAGATCTAAACGTTACCAAATGTGTGTTGGGATCCCCCTCCCTATTGTATTTTGTAAATTGGGGGAGTGGCACCTTAGGAGGCAATGTAAGAATGGGAATGATTGGGTTGATGGGATCATCATGGTAAAAGTCCATGACCTATACCATGTCAAAATCAAAAGCTTTAAGACATTTCATTTCCTCAATGAGGGTCTGGATAACTTGAAGAACTAGATCCAGACCCGAGGATGTTGCAGATAGTTGCGGGGCTACCTGAGCAGCTGTCATATGCACCAATGGGGGTTGCATTGTAGGGGCAACATCTTGGCCCATGGGGGGAACCATTGGGTGTTCTCCTACAAATAGTATTGCCTAGGTCGTCCACCACCCAGTAGGTGGTGTTGTTGGTGCAGTGGCCGCTGGTAGCACTATGGGGTTGATAGCTTGCCTGGTTGGCAAGGCAACCCATAGCCCTACGCTGGATTGTACTATGTGTAGAAGCTAGGGCACATGTAGCTGCATGTAGTATGATACCTGAGATGGTTGTGCAATAGTCAAAGAAGTGGTTGGTTCCCACCACGCATTGGAGAATGGGTTAGCCATTGGTGGTGGGATGGGTGCAGACAAGGGACCAGAGGTGAAGCTTGCATGCGACTGAGATGTGGGAAGAGTGTGGATGTATGGTAGTGTAGCCATGACTAACATTGGGTACACTGCTAGGATAGACTAAGGAGGAAGGGTGACTAGGAGAAAATTTGAAGGGCCCCCTTGCTGGTACGTAGAAGGTACGAGATGGCTGCCCATGGCTAACAAAGGTGTAGGTTGTGGTGTGATTTTAGTAACCATGAAGGGGGCATAATCAAAAATTAGATTTGACTGAAGGATAGTGGAGGGAGGGATGACTGTAGTGTAGGTCTAGCCACCACCCTTGAAGTGGGAGTCTAAGTCTTCCTATCTATTCTAGAACGCTTTGTCGTAATGAGATGTTGTGTCCCATTCCCTGGACTTATTGACTCACATCAACTGCTCGAGGATCCATTGATATTGTTCCATCAATGGGATGATTACATCAAGGGTAGGGATGAACTCCCTCTTGTTCTAGTGGAGGAACTCAAAGTTACATTTTTCATTGAGTTCCTGGTGGTCCAAGGGTATATTTTCCTAGACTTTTGCATAGAGGAAGTCATATCGCTCTACGTCTTACACCAAGTGCTTAGGTGACAGGTGCTACAGTCTAAGGGATTGATGTGGTGCTACCACTAGGTTGAGGGGCCGCTTAGGAGCCATCATGTTTTGGACTAAGTAGGAAACCTCTAGGTTTGAGGTGATGGTGATAGTGGTTGCAAGAATCATCTTTTGTCATAAGGTGGAAACTATAAAAGAGAGAAAATGGAACTGGGTACACTGGGAAATTACTCCCTCTATGCTAAGTAGGAGTGTTGCGCTAGAGGATTTACTACTTTGTACGAGGTGCAAATAGCATGGGGCAGTAAATAGAGTAACCATGGTAAGGTAAGCAATCAGTTAGAGGCTTTAGTCCTATTGGGTCCTATAGGAACCATTATTGTGACCAGTCTACACCACACGATGTGTAGACAACCACAACGGTGTCACATCTATGCTAGTAGGTGATGGGGTACACACAGCATGTAGGATTACCAATGATATTAGAAAATGGCACCAAAGGCCCAAAAAACTATAGCAACCGAAAACGTTGGTGGCTGGAACACCGAGAGGTCACCAAGCATACAGCCTAACACCAGATCTGTGCAAGGGTTGTGCTGGATGTAAACAGATGTGAGGTGCCCTAAATAGTCTAGTCGATTAGACAGGGACTTAACTGGTGTACGATAACCTTTTGTAAATAGTATTTTTAAAGATGTTATATGCATGTTGAACGATAAGTGGCAAACGTGAATCGATTGAGAATATTGCAAAACATGAAAATAGCAAAACAAAATGAAGTAGGCTTGGGTGAGAAAGTGCACTACCCTAAGATTGGGGGATCTGATGTTTGTTTGAGTAAAGGAGATGTATAATAGATGGCAATGAGGATAAGCACAACTTGCAACAAAGCAGTATGGTTAGAGCTCCTTGAATCACTCCTGTAGGGCTAAGTTGTCAATCCGCATCCTTTGGGTGCAATCAGTTTCCCCAAAGCCTACTACACTGTGCAGCATAGCAAGGTCCTGCAGTTACAAAACTTACTCAACTATTTTGTTCATATTGAACACTTTTGGTAGCTCCTAGTCCCTGGGAAGACCGTCATCCAAGGCAAGCATCAAGTTGGACAAGCTAGAGGGTGTAGCAAGCCTATCTGCCCAGAAGATAGAAAATTTGTCGGACTGTATGGTCTACCCCTAGTGCCTCTTTCAAGAAAATTGGCCTTGTGACTAGATCCCACATTGATTGTGCCATAGAGGACATTGTCTGCATGGTCTAATGTGACATCATGCTTGCAAGGATCCTTGCCCAAGTTTCGGTACTACTGAATCATGAGAATCCAAAAATTTATGGTGTTTCAGTTACAACCCACCATTAGTTCACACCAATGATTACCACCACTCACTCAGCATAACCACCACCATGTCCCACATTTCCCACCACCTTCATAACTCTTTCCACCATTACCATGTTCTCCACCATGTCCACCATTGGTTACAACCATGTCCCATGTATTTGCATGAGTCGTGTAACTCCCGATAGCACCACCATTGGTTATGCTACCTCTACGATCATTACATAACCCACATTTTACACCCCTTGTGCTAATATGTCCATGCCATCATGGTGTGGCAACGTAACTACTGCCATAAACTCGCCATTATGAATTAGGCTCCAAGACATGCTTGTACAAATTAACTTTGTTTGTGCTTGGTGCCAGGGGATTAGACTTGTTCATCATGCCCTCATGCCTAGCATGGATGATGTTGGCATCAACACTTAGCCCTCAAACTAGAAATTTCATGCAATTGCAAGGAATACCACAACCATAGAAATCTTAACTAGCAAAAGGACATTAGGACACATGTAAGAACTACCAAAATCAAAACTAGGAAAAGAAGGTTTAGGATTTCGATAATGACAATGATAATATTCAAAAGATAGGAAACATATATTTCTTTTAAAAAAGGTAGAGACTAAAGGGTTTGGAGATAGGGGTTTTTAATAGGAAGTATAGGAAAATAAAATTTAGAGGAAACAACAATTTTAAAATACAAATAAAACAAGATTAGAAACAAGAAAAACAACAAAAAATTGATGTTTTAGAAAATGGAAAAACAAAGGCTAGAAAAATGACCTTCATTCTATCACCAAAAATGTGTTGATGCATAAATTTTGGATACACCAACACTAGGAAAAAATTGTTTAAGGAGACTATTACCTAGGGCACCTCCCATATAGGTATAGAAACCCGATAATATTCTCAGTTGGAGAGGGCTATGTAATGTTCAAAAAGTAAAGCAAACCAAAAAAATTAGGGAAATTTAAATTGGATAATTATCTTGAACTTTAAGACTTTATGAAGATACAATAGGTAACTAGAAAATTTAACCTTTTTCTTGATCCTTGCTATTACTACCAGTGGTGCTCATTACGAAGTAGGAAGACCCTGATTTCCACTAGAGAGGGAGAGAGAGAGAGAGAGATCTACTTTACCACTACTAGCGAGATAGTTAATGTGTCTACTACTGCTATGCTATCTACCACCATCTGTGAGTGTCATTGCCACTGGGCAAAAGAGAGAGGTCATTCTCACTGTGGGAATGTTGCCATCCCTTGGCCTTTGCTGGTGGGAGAGAGACTTCTTGTTGTAGTTGTTGATGTTAACCATGCAAGACCCTACTAAGTTTGCCACCATTCTCCACACATTTTCTACATTACCTACTAACTATTGTGAGTCATGAATTTGCTGACCGTTGTTGGGAGGGAGAAAAAAATAGAACCTCTTGCGCCCCATTGCTTTTGAGGCCTACAACATTGTTGCCATCAGAATCTCCTAATGTGCTTTGCATAGTTGCCTAATGCACATATCATTATTGGCAAAGAGAGAATCCTATTGCAATCATTGGTTTAGATCTATACAGAGAGGGAGGCTACCCATTGATCCCTTATCCTATGATGCTACCTTGTCACCATCGAGAGAGATTGCCTTCCATAGTTTCTAATAGCCACTGCATGCCTTCATTTTCTACTAATGCACCTATAGGAGTGATGGGAGGTTGAGAGATCCACTTCACTATTGATTGCATCACCTAGCATCGTTATGCACTATTTTTGCCATTACAGTTCATGGTTCTGTCCAACATTATCTATTATGGAAGGGAGAAGAGAGAGAGAGAGAGATGCCACTACAATCCACTTTGCATGTTGCAGACATGTTGTTTGCAGCCTCTATTTCCTAGCACACATGCCATTTTGTCTACCATGCATGCCACTAAAGTAAGAGGAGGCTAGACCCCAATGAGAGAGAGGCTGGTCCCTAATGTAAGAGAGAGGCTAGCCCTAATGAGAGAGAGGCTGGTCCACAATGTGAGATAGAGGATAGCCCTAATGAAACAAAGGCTAGTCCCCAATGTGAGAGAGAGGTTGGCCCCCAATATGTGAGAAAGGTTTGTTTCCTATTCTCTCTTTGCTCCCCCTCTATTCTTCTTTTATAGTAGCTTGTCTAGCAATTTTAAATTCCCATGTCCCATGTTAGTTTCGGTTACCACCTGCAATCCGTTACTACATTTGTAACTTCCATGTCAATGGTTACCACCACTCACCTAGTGTAATTGCTACCATGTCCCACTTCATCCATCACCTTCATAATTCTTATTACTATCACCATGTTCTTCACCATGTCCACCATTAGTTACAACCATGTTCCACATCTTTGTGTAATGCATGTAACTCCTGGCACCACCATCGTTAGTTACGCCACCTCTACAGCCATTACGTAACCCACATTCTACACCACCTAGGCATTATGTCCATGTTATCATGGCATGGCAATGCAACCACCATCACAAGCTTGCCATTATGAATAGGATCCTAAGACATTCTTGTACAAATTAACTTTCTTTATGCTCAGTGCCAAGGGATTAGGCTTGTTAATCATGGCCCTGTGCCTAACATGGATGATGTTTGCATGAACACCACCATGGCCTTCTAAGGCCTAAACCTAGCAAAACTATAATCATAGTTGACCATGTTTGACCTTATATTACCCTTATAACCTTTATTAACTATGTTTAGCCTTTAATTGATGTTAGGCAATGGGTTTGACCAATTTTGACCATCATTTAATACCACGTAACCATGGCCCGCTAAGGTCTTAAACTAGCACAATGGCCCATTAAGGCCTAAAATTGGTAAAATATAATCATGTTTGGCATTGTGTTACCTTATTTTACCTTATATCATTTGATAAGATTACTTGGATGCTTCTATGGTCTTTGTTTCAGTGGTTTACCTCATTTATCCATTATTATCATAGTATCTTGCATTATTATTAGCATTATTTTACTAGTTTTATCAATTTTTATCATTTTGTTACACAGGTACCACTTGATATGCTTATGCTATCATGGAGATTGAGCTAGAAGGATGAGGAAGCAAACTCGACTAGCCTTAAAGCTTGAGTAAACCCCTTTCATGATGTTGTTAGACCAAGTTGACCTTAACCTTAAGGCCTTGAAACCATTTTACTCTATAGCCATAACACCTTGAAGTAGCCTGATGATTGTTAACCTTGGAGCCAGAAACATCATGGGGGATCCCCTAGTCAAAATTCCCACTTAAGATCACAATGGTGAGGAGAAAAAACATAGAACCAAGTTCCTCACCAAAGCCCAAGACCACATCAAGCTTATGTTATGCAACATTAAAGCCATCATATAGCCTCGATTGTGCCTAACACTCACATGTTTGTTTATAGTATTTTTTATCATTATTGATAGGTTGTAACAAATGGCTGATGCTAATAAATTTGATGATCTATAATGAGTGAGCCTTCATGAAAAATTTACACAATAGAGGGACATCTTTCTACAGCCTACTGAGGCCTTAAACTAGCATGATGGCCCACCATAGCTATAAACTAGCAACATTGATGAACTTGGTGGCTTAACTCTCATCTCATGTATTATGGCCTTATGCATTATAATGTTATAATGTGCTTTCTTTGCTTGTGTTTGTTTTCCTCTTGGAGTTATGCTTGACTGAATCAAGCACAAAGAAGGAGTGTTGGTGGTGGACCTGTAGTGTTGTTTTGTATTCTTTGTTAGTGCCTCTTGGGTTAATGCTACAGACACCAACAAAGAGGGACCATTGAAACACCACTATATTTGCATGTTGTAATCTATGTAACCCTATCCTATGAAACTTGAGGCAAACCTTCATTGTAAATATGAGGATTGTAACCCATGAGGTGTAATCTCACATGCTTTACACTTTTGAGGCTAAAAATGCCTCGTAAGTGGTCAAAGCCTCATTTCCCAAATGAAAAAAGGCATGCTATGTCTATATTTGGGCTTGCGGGGGGGGNGAGCGCATTAAAAATACCTTTTGGGATGTCAAAATTTGCATTTTGATGGGTTTTATGAGGGGCATAGTATTTTCTATGTTGAAGACACCTATCCCAAACTTGGATGCATGTGGCGAAAGCTCGTCTATTGCTAGCTTAGATGCATGGGAGGAAAGCTCACCTACCCCTAGCCTGGACTCATGGAGGAAAGCTCATCTACCTCTAGCTTAAATGGGGGGAAGCTCACGTATCCCTAGTTAAGATGAATGTGGAGAAAGCTCATCTACCTCTAGCTTGGATGCATAGGGGGAAACCTTTTCTCCTTAGCATGGAAGTTTTTTGCTAACATGGAAAGCTTCCTTGACATCCTCCCCACACCCCCCCCTCCTTGTAGCATGGAAGCTTCCCACCCTCATCACAGAAGCTTCCCTCAGCATGAAAACTACATGCCTCGAGTGCGGAAAACACAAAGACTAGATTTCAACAATCCATGCACTCTAGCGTTGATCCAACATGCTAGCATAGAAGGTTGAAGGCCCAGTGTAAAAGATCTATCTCTAGCATCGATGCCATTATCCTATTACTATTTATAGTAAATGGAATGACCATAGGGATTTGGCACTTACTATATATGGGAACCCCAAAATTTGGGAGCCTACCCCTCCTAAAGCATAGCCAAAATTTGTAGCCAATTTGCAAGCAAACCATAACCAATTTGTAGCTAGAATTAAGGCCAAAAACCTATAAAATCTAAACCCCAATATCATTTCAAGGTTTTACAATTTTTAGAGTTCCAATGTCTAGAGACTCTTTAGCAATTTGAAATTTTTTACATTCCCACACTTGGGAATTTTCAGGCACTTAAGAGCTCTTGCAATCTCCCGTGATTGCATTGTCTTGAATCCCAACATGGAAGCATTATAGCCTTTGCAATTCCCCTTGAGACTTATAGATTTTTGGTGTCAATGCTACATTTTTGGGACTCCCAATCACTAGTGTGGAGTGATTTGGCAGCCAAATTTCTCACTTTTCTCACCACCAGCAGTAATAGTCGTCCTAAAAATTTGGTGCAATAAGCAACAATGGTTCAAAAGCATTGCTAGTTATGGAGCATCCAAATCATGGATCATGGATTCCAATCCCCCACCAAAGTGAATCCCCTTGCTACCCCAAGCACATTTTTGTACACATTCCTCAAAATCATTCTTTATTATTTTTAAATAAAGTTTAAGGTTTTTTCTTTTATGTGAAATATACACTTGCTTTCCATTTTTTAGATCTATAATTTTTCACATTTTCATTTTTACAATCTAGTTTACCCTCCTCTAAGTTCTTGGTTAATCTGTCGAATAGTCTAGGGCACCCTAAATTCCATTTTTGGTTAAAGTTGTTGTGCTAAGATTTTTTCTTTTCTAGTGATTGAGCTTTTCAGTCACTACAATGCCATCATCTCAAAATAAGGAAAGTAAAATTCCTAACAAGAGACAAGGTCCTTTATTGGAACCTCATACATGTACCACAAATAACTAAGTTCCAAACATTGTGGGAAGGACTTAACATCATCTATGAAATCTTTCCTTCTAGGGCCATGTTGATATACAAATGTAAAAGTCCAAATAAGAAATTGTTGGTCAACATAAAACAAATTAAACTTTTCCATGAGCCTAAGAAATCTAGTGACCATAATACCTTCTTGGATGGACAAGCATTCTTATTATTTTGGATCTCCTCATTCTAACTCAATTATAAGGGAGATGGTCATCCAAGAAAATTAGGTCAATTGGTATTGCACAATGCTCTTCCTACTAATACTAACTTATCTTTAACCTATTTTGTTGATGTGGTTCATATGGTCAGTTGGTATTGCATAATGCTCTTGCTGCTAATACTAACTTATCTTTAACCTATTTTGTTGATGTGGTTCATATGGTGAGATTAGAGCTGCAAAAATCATGTTATAATATTAGTCTTTAGAAAATTATGCCTTCTGTAGCAACTTGCCACAATATTGATGGTATCTTTGGTTTTGTTGGAGAACACCATAAAAAGAGCTCATCTAGAAGTCATCATTACTCTTCTTAGCTATCCTCTTGGCCACAACGTCAACATTAGCAACACAAGTTTTTAGTAACAAGTAATCCTCAAAGGTTTCATAGGTATACCTTCATTCATAGAAGGAAGTAAGCCAACAAAAAATCTATTTGTTGTTACAACTGCAAGGAATGTAGACATTATGCATATGAGTGTCCTCATAAAAATTGGATGCCACACAAGGTGAAATATTTCTTTCAAGTCTATGGTGATGAGTGGGAACCCATTGAAACCAATGAAGAATTAAATGCTTGCCTCCAAGATGGTGAAAAGATTTATCAGTTGCAATTTTTAGATTTTAAGGAAGAATATACCTCCTCTGAAGAACAAGAAGATGAAGAAGCCTTTCTTAGTTTCAAAATGGTCAAAATTGCATATGATGATGAAGACTAGGATATAGAGGCCCTGGAAGATCTAACCAATTATCTCAATAAAGAAGAAGATCATGAGCTATATTCTACAGCTTCAGCCTCCATGGGTTATAGTTTCATTAACCCTTTTGCTATAGATGATCAAGCTTCACCCAACTATGCTAATGAAGGGGATGATGAAGTAATGCCACATGACAAAACATTTTGCCCAGAGCATTTAGCCCTACTTTTAGAAGATGATCAATCTAGTGACAATAGTCTGGTGTATTTTGACACACCCATTACATCAAAAGTACATCTTAAATTTAGAATTATTCCATATGAAAAGCCCAATACCAATTTCAAAGCATTTTGAATTAGCCAGCACTACTAGCAAAGCTTCAGCAAATCCACTACCTAAGCATATCATGTACCAAATCAAAAAGATTGTGTCAACAATTTGTGTGCTACTAATCCCTCTCAAGATCATCGTCGATGGTAAAGCTAAATGGCGTAAGTTCACCACCTTCATTGACATAGGTTCCACTTTAAATTCTACTCATTGTGAAGTTATTGAAAATTGGGTTCAATCTACCAAACCATTTAAAATTGAAACTATGAATGGTATTCATTATTTAAGTTAATTTGCTCTTGAGGTATCACTAAAACTAGAAGATATGATGGTTGGAGAAACTAGTTTTGTCCAAATTAGTGATAGCAGTTATGATGTGGGCCTTGGTGCTAATTTCATGGATTTTGTTGCACCCTATACCATTGGCAAAGAACTAATGATGATCATAGTAGAAGGAGAGAAAGTTGTTGTGCCTAGAATTCCACTGGAATTAAACAAGCCTTAGTTTAAACAAATGCACTAGCTCAAGTTTCAAGATGTTAATCCCAGCCTCCAAACTATCATGAAGGAAGCCACACTTGAAGACTCATAGAGGATCAAATATCAGAAAATCCAAAAATTACTCAAGTGTTAAGGTAAATCAAGTGTTGCTAATATTAATCAAATCACTACGTAGTTGCAAGCATGTTGTTGTGACCATCCCCTGTATTTTTGGTCCAAAGATAGCCCAATTGCCTACATTCCCACCTTGAATCTGATTTTGGTTCAAAGTAAGCCTATTCCTATGTGAAAATTTGGTGAAGATGAAGTCCTATCACACATTGTAGAATTTTAGAAAAAAGTTCTCATTTGTCCATCAACCTCTAGCTATGGCTATGACTACTTCATTGTTTGTAATCATGCTAAGATAAAATGTGGTAAGGTAAGAATGGTAATCAATTACATTCCTCTTAATGTAGTCACCATCGACATCAAATGGCCCTTTCCGAAAAAAGAAGAATTAATTTAAAGAGTTGTGACTAAGAAAGTTTTTAGTAAATTTGACTGCAAGTCTACGTATCATCAAATCAAAATTGCTAAAGCAAATATTCATAAGATAGCAGTCAACACACTTGGAGAACTCTACGAATGGTTGGTTAGTCCATTTGGTTTGAAAAATGCACCATTGCAATTTCAATTCTAAATGGATTCTATCTTTGGTAAAGTAAAATCCTTTGTTGAAAATTATCTTGATGATTTTTTAATCTTCTCCAATAATATTGCTGACCATCAAGATCATTCACTACAATTTGCTAAGTCATGTAAAACCCATGGTATCGGATTATCTGTTGATCCTAAAAAATTCCAAGTATGTCAAAAACAAATTGAGTTTTTAGGTGTCTTGATTAAGGATGGTAAATTCATATGCAACCCCATGTCCTCAAAAAAATTAGTCACTTCCATGATTCCAAAAAATAGTGTATGAGGTTTTTTGGTTGTATTAACTATGTGTCAAAACACATTGATCATCTATCTAATAGAACCTCCTATATTAGAAAATGTAAAAATACCACTCCTTTTTTCTGGTCCTTGCAAGCAACAAAGTAAGTGATCACGCTTAAATAGATCTACTAGAAGTTGCCTCCATTGAAACCCATGTTTGCTACTCCATATATTCTCAACATAGATGCAAACTATGAAGCATGGGTTGTTGTTCTACTTAAACCTATTGGTTCTTGTGGTGCTAAACCAATCTATGCCTATGCCTCTAGATTTTTTACAATAAATGAGCTTAATTACTAGCTTATCAAGAAGGAGATTCTTGCTATAATTAAAGGGTTAGAAAAATTTCATGTCTACCTGATAGAAGAACCCTTTATCCTAAGAATATATTCCTCTAATCTCTCCACTCTCCTCAAGCGCAAAATCATGGCTTTTCTTAAGCTACAATGTTTTTCCTAGTGGCAATTTTTATTATCATAATATGTATTTTTTTTTGGAACATATCTCCTTAGAAGCTAATTCCCTACCTAATTCTTTAACCCATGAACTTAAATGTTTCATGCTAAAGGCCTTAGCTAAAAGCTCCACCTCTTCATCAGCTCCTATAGACAATGAAGATAGCACTATGGAACAATGAGTAGCATGGTGCTGTAAAATCAATATCTATTTTCCATAGGAATCTAGCAGTAGTGCCACATGTCTATATCCAAATATAAACTTCTTTTGAAATATGGTTGGATGAATAGATTACTTGATTAACAATCTCAAGTGGTCCTTCCTTGAGCCAAATTTCCTTCGCCATTTGCATTAGCATGCAATTTTGGATAACATATTCCTCATCCATTAATAATTGTTCACCAATCAACACACCAGAAATTACTTTAATACTTTGTTTGATTGGGAAGGATGGGAAAGCTACCTTTGTTCACACTTTTAGTGCATCAATATTTATGAGGAAATTAATATCTATGGAAATGAGATCAAATTCAAAAAGCCTTTGCTAGAAGAATCTTAGGATGTATCATCCTCTCATTCAAGTTTGCTCTAGAAAATGTCTTGTCTTATCTGTAGTTGTCCCAATTATCAGAGATCATGCACAAAGCTATGTATCATCCATCAAGCAATTCTGAAAGCTCTTTAGATGTAATTTTATCTTTATCATCATTCATAATTTGTTGTGTACAACAATCCTATTCCCAATAATGTGTTGTGCATAGCATGTCAACTATCCTGGCTTGCTCTATATATGAGTCTAGTTGCTCCTCTTATAAATCATTGTAGGATTGACAATGTAAGCTTCTGAAGTAGTTTACTTTCAATTTTGAAGTATACCTTGTGATATTGATTGTGTTTTAAGTAACACAGATCCTCAAATCATATTCTAGTCTATCTATATGCATCAAGTTGTAGAAAATAGTGAATCATTGTCCTTCATTGGCCAGTGCATATTCCTTCAAAGTCTTAGCTAATTTCTCAAGGACATTCATAGTTTCGCTTGCAATCATGGAGTCTTGTTCATATGACCTAATTCCATCCTCTCCACTATCGTCTCCATCATCCTCACCTAATTACCCTTCCTTTTTATCACATCATTTCTATCATGCAGTGCTTAACTCTAGCCTCTATAGAAAAGCTCTACATTGCTACCAAGAACCACCCTCAAATGGTATCAGATCCATGTTTCAAGCTTTATCAAATGATCCCTTGATCCTTACCTCTATTGATAAACTTGAATTTGTCCTTGATTTAGCCCACATCACCAATCAAACTAAAGAATGTATTGTTGCTATGGATTAGTACTACTACCTCATGGGGATGGATTATGTGTCTTGTCCAAACCTTCTTGTAATTGAGTTATCCCTTCTTCCCCAACCTAACCTTGATGAATTTGTTCAAATTCGAGCTCATCCAAAAATAGGACCTGGTTGCTTACAAGGAGAAAGGACTCAACAGCAAGAACTTTTGGAGTAGTTACAAACCCTTGTTTCTCCTGTAGTTCTTCCCCTATTCCAAGCTTCTATTCCTACTGTTGATTCTAGTCCTAGCCCATTTAAGCAAGAAGATGTTACAATTTGTGAACAACTGGATCAGGCCTAACTTGGGGTATATCTAGAAAATAGTGAACCTATTTTCAATGAAGCTATGGCTAATCAAGAAGCTCATCTACTAAATATTCAAGGCTGGCATGTGGGAAATTGGTGAAATTTTTTGGGATTTTGGGGCAATCCCAAAGAAAATCCAAGAGAAGAAATCTAGGATGATGCAAATGTCTTTGGTCATCATCATCTTGCTAATGATTGGGATGAAGACATCGATGGGGACACACATAGAGCATTCATGCTTTGTAGTTATGTGGAAAATGTTAGATCATTTGGAGATAAAGAGAAATGAGAAATGATGGAAGAATAGAAAGTTGTGATCCCTTTTCATGAAGCAATTCTTAGTTGTAAATAATTTGTGTTTTCTAATGGAAAGCTTGAGTTTTCAAAAATTCCTAAAGAATCTCTCTACAATTTTGTAAATATCTTCTCAACTAGCTTTGCAATGTCTACCAAAAAATCAGAAGATTTATTAGATATTAAAGATGCCAAGATCCATCCATTTTTTTCTTTTGTTCTTTACAAAAGAAGAAATCACTAAATAGTGGTTCCTAGTTTGAGTGTGGTTTCTAGTGGCGATGAAAATCTTTGGTATAGAGGCTATATTTAAGAACTACATAATAGGAATAGGGTGATAAAAAGGAAGGGTAATTAGGTGAGGATGATGGAGATGATAGTGGAGAGGATGAAATTGGATCATACGAAGAAGACTCCATAATTGCAAGAGAAAATGTGAATGTCCTTGAGCGGTTAGGTAAGACTTCGAAGGACTATGCATTGGCCAATGAAGGATAGTGATTCAGTATTCATTGCAACTCAATGCATCTAGATAGATTATAATATGCTTTGAGAATCTATGTTACTTGAAACATAGTCAATTTGAGGGTGGTTCCTAGTGGCGATGCAGAGGTTTAGCATAGAGGCTAGAGTTTAGCACTACATGATAGGAACGGGGTGATAAAAAGGAGGGGTAATTAGGTGAGGATGATGGATAGGATACTAGAGAGGATGGAATTGGATCATACAAACAAGACTCCATGATTGCAAGAGAAACTATAAACATCAGCGGTCAACTAAGACTTTGAAGGACTATGCACTGGCTAATGAAGGACTGTGCACTGACCAATGAAGGATAGCAATTAGCTATTTACTGCAACTTGATGCATCTAGATAGACTAGAATATTCTTTGAGTATCTATGTTAGTTAAAACACAATCAATATACACAAGGTATACTCCAAAACTGAAAGCAAACTACTTTAGAAACTTGCATTGTCAATCTTGCGATGATTTATAAGAGGAGCAACTAGACTCATATATAGAGCAAGCCAAGATAGTTGGCATGCTATGCATGACATAGGATTTCATTACATGAAAATTTATTAAATAGGATAAAGATAAGGTTGCATCTAAAGAGCTTACAGAATTGCTCGATGGATGCTACATAGCTTTGAGCATTTTCTTTGACAAGTGGGATAGCTACGGATAAGATGAGATATTTTCTTAAGTAGACTTGAAGGAGAGGATGATACATCTTGAGATTCTTTTGGAAAAGGCTTTTCAAATTTGATCTCATTTTGATAGATAGTGATTTCCTCATAGAGATTGATGTGCTAAAAGTGTTAACAGAGGTAGCTTTCCCATTCTTCCCAATCAAGTAGAGTATTAAAGTAATTTTTGGCATGTTGATTAGTGAACAATTGTTGATGGATGAGGGGATGTTATCCAAAATCACATGCTAATGCAAATGGTGAAGTAGCTTTAGCTCAAGGTGGGACCACTTGAGATTGTTAACCAAGTAATCTATGTGTCTAGCCATATTCAGAGAGAATTTTATATTTGGATATAGATGCATGGCACTACTGCTAGATTGTTGTTGAAAGTAGATAGTCATATTACAACAGCATGCGTTATTCCATAGTGTTGAGCATCCAATCCAATCAATCTTCATTGTTTGTAGGAGCCAACAAAGAGATGGAGCTTTCAGCTAAGGCCTTTAGCATGAAACATTTAAGTTCACAAGTTAAAGCATTAGGTAGGGCATTGGCTTCTAAGGAGATATGTTCCATAGAAAATATATATTGTGACAATAAAAATTACCACTAGGCAAAAGCGTTGCAACTTGGGGGAAGTCATGATTTTGTGCTTGAGGAGAGTGGACAGATTAGAAGAATCTGTTCTTTGGATAAAGGGTTTTTCTAATAGGTAGGCATGAAATTTTTCTAATGCTTTAATTGCAACATGAATCTCCTTCTTGGCAAGCCAGTAATTAAGCTCATTTTTTGCAAAAATTCTAGAGGCATAGGCATAGATTGGTTCCACACTAAGAGAAATAGTAGATTTAAGGAGAATAATAGCCCATGCTTCATAGGTTGCATTTGTGTTGAGAATATATGGATAAAAAAACTGGTTCCAATGGAGGTAGCTTCTAGAAAATCTGTTTGAGCATAATCACTTGTTTTGTTGCTTCTGAGGACCAGAAAAAAGGAGTGGTATTTTTACATTTTCTGATAGAGGAGGTTCTATTAGATAGATGATCTATCTATTTTGACATATAGTTAATATAATCCAAAAACCTCATACATTGCTCTTTGGACTCAAGCTTATAAGGTAAGTGACTAATTTTGTTGAGGAAATGGGGTTGCATATGAATTTTACCATCCTTAATCAAGACACCTAGAAACTCAATTTGGTTTTGACAAACTTGGAATTGTTTAGGATCAACAGATAACCTGATACCATGGGTTTTACATAACTCAACAAATTGTAGTAAATGATCTTGATGGTTAGCAATATTGTTGGAGAAGATTAAAAAATCATCAAGATAATTTGCAACAAAGGATTTTACTTTATCAAAGATAGAATCCATTTGGCATTGAAATTAGGATGGTGCATTTTTCAAATTGAATGGCATCACTAACCCTTCGTAGAGTCCTCTAGGCATGTTGAATACTGTCTTATGAATATATGCTTCAGCAATTTTGATTTGATGGTTCCCAGACTTGCAGTCAAATTTATTGAAAACTTTCTTAGCTACAACTCTTTGAATTAATTCTTCTTTGTTTAGTAAGGGCCATTTGATGTCAATGGTAACTGCATTAAGAGGAATGTAATTGATTACCATTCTTGGCTTACCATGCTTTATCTCAACATGATTGTGAATAATGAAGGAGGCACAAGCATAGTTGAACCCTTTTTTTCTAAAATTCTGCAAATTATGATAGGACTTCATCTTCATCAACTTTTCACATAGGAATATGTTTAATTTGAACTAGAATTGGATGTAGGGTGGGAATGTAGGAAATTGGACTATCTTTGGATAAAAAATCCAAGGGATGGTCACAACAACATGCTTGCAACTAGGTAGTGATTTGATCAATATCAACGACACTTAATTTACCTTGAAACTTGAGTAATTTTTAGATTTTCTAATACTTGATCCTCTATGAGTCTTCAAGCGTTGCTTCGTTCATGATAGTTTGGAGGCTGGGATTATCTTCAAACTTTTGTTGGCGTATTTGTTGAAATTGAGGCTTGTTTAATTTCAATGGAATTCTAGGCACAAAAATTTTCTTTCCTTTTGTTGTGATCATAATGAATTCTTTACCAATGGTATAGGATGCAATAGAATCCATGAAATTGATATCACTAATCTAGAAAAATTGGTTTCTTTAACCACTGTATCTTCTAGTTTTAGTGGTACTTCAAGATCAAATTGACTTAAATAATGAACACCATTCATAGTTTGAATTTTGAATGGTTTGGTAGATTGAACCGAATTTTCAATAACTTCAGAATGAGCAAAACTTAAAGTGGAACTTATGTCAATGAAGGCAGTGAACTTACACCATTTAGCTTTACCATTGATGGAAATCTTGAGAGGGATTAGTAGCACATAGATTGTTGACAATATCTTATTGATTTAGTACATGATATGCTTAGGCAATGGATTTGTTGAAGCTCTATTAGCAGTGCTGGTTTAAAATTGGCATTGGGCTTTTCATATGGCATAATTCTAAATTTAGGAGGTACTTTTGATGTAATGGATGTGTTAGAATACACCAAGCTATCATCATTGGACTGATCATCTTTTGAAAGTAGGGCTAACTTCTTTGGGCAAAAAGATTTGTCATTGTGGGGTTACTTCATCATCCCCTTCATTAGCATAGCTAGGTGAAGCTTGATCATTTTCAGCAAATCAGTTAATGAAACTATAACCCATGGAGGGTGAAGTTGTAGAATATAGCTCATGATCATCTTCTTTACTAAGATAAGAGGTTAGATCTTCTAGGACCTCTATATCCTAGTCTTTGTCTTCATATGTACTTTTGACCATTTTGAAACTAGGCAGAGCTTCTTCATCTTCTTGTTCTTCAAAGGATGTAGAGTCTTCCTTAGAGTGTGAAAACTACAGCCAATAAATCTTTTTACCATGTTGGTGGTAGGCATCTAATTCTTCATGTATTTTTATATTTTTTGATAGAAGAGTTTCTATTAGATAGAGGATCTATGTGTTTTAACACATAGTTAATACAATCCAAAAACCTCATACATTGCTCTTTGGACTCAAGCTTATCAAGGAAGTGATTGATTTTGTTGAGGACATGGTGTTGCATATAAATTTTACTAGCCTTAATCAAGATACCTAAAAACTCAATTTGGTTTTCACAAACTTGAAATTTTTTAGATTAGCAAATGACCTGATACCATGGGTTTTACATAACATAGCAAATTGTAGTAAATGATCTTGATAGTTAGCAATATTATTAGAGAAGATTAAAAAATCATCATGATAATTTTCAATAAAGGATTTTACTTTACCAAAGATAGAATTCATTTGGCATTGAAATTGCAATGGTGCATTTTTCAAACTGAACGACATCACCAACCATTCATAGAGTCCTCTAGGTGTGCTAAATGCTATTGCATGAATATCTTCTTTAGCAATTTTGATTTGATGACACTCGAACCTGCAACTTTTTTCTAAAATTTTGAAACTTGCGATAGGACTTCATGTTCATCAACTTCTCTCATAGGAATAGGCTTACTCTGAATTAGAATTGGATGCAAGGTGGGAATGTAGGCAACTGGGCTATCTTTGGACCAAAAATCCAAGGGATGGTCATAACAACATGCTTGTAATTGGGTAGTGATTTGATCAATATCAGTGACACTTAATTAACCTTGAAACTTGAGTAATTTTTGGATTTTTTAATACTTGATCCCCTATGATTCCTCAAGCATGACTTCCTTCATGATAGTCTAGAGGTTAGGATTAACATCTTCAAACTTGAGTTGGCACATTTGTTCAAATTGAGGCTTGTTTAATTCAAGTGGAATTCTAGGCACAACAAATTTCTTTCCTTCTATTGTGATCACCATTAATTCTTTTCCAATGGTATAGGGTGCACAGAATCCATGAAATTAGCACCAAGGCCCACATTATAATTGTTATCACTAATTTGGGCAAAACTGGTTTCTCGAACCACAGTATCTTCTAGTTTTAGTGGCACTTCAAGAGCAAATTAACTTCAATAACGAACACCATTCATAGTTTCAATTTTGAATGGTTTGGTAGACTGAACCCAATTTTCAGTAACTTTAGAATGAGAAAAATTTAAAGTGGAACTTGTGTCAATGAAGATGGTGAACTTATGCCATTTAGCTTTACCATCAACAACAATCTTGAGAGGGATTAGTAGCACATAGACTATTGACACCATCTTATTGATTTGGTACATGATGTGCTTAGGCAGTGGATTTGTTGAAGCTTTACTAGTAGTGTTAGCTAATTCAAATGCTTTAAAATTGGCTTTGGAATTTTCAAATGGCATATTTTTGAATTTCGGAGGTACTTTTGATGTAATGGGCATGTCAGAATACACTAGGCTATCGTCACTAGACTAATCATCTTCTGAAAGTAGGGCTAAATGCTCTAGGCAAAAAGCTTCATTAGGTGGGGTTACTTTATCATCCCCTTCATTATCATAGTTGGGTGAAGCTTGATCATCTAAAGTAAATGGGTTAATGAAACTATAACCATGAAGGCTAAAGCTATAGAATATAGCTCATGATCATCTTCTTTATTTAGATAAGAGGTTAGATATTCCAAGGTCTCTATATCCTAGTGTTCATCTTCATATGCACTTTTGATCCTTTTGAAACTAGGTAGAGCTTCTTCATCTTCTTGTTCTTCAGAGGAGGTAGATTCTTCCTCAAAATCTGAAAATTGTAGCCAGTAAATCTTTTCACCATGTTGGAGGCAGGCATCTAATTCTTCATTGGTTTCAATGAGTTGCCACTCATCCCCATAGAATTGAAATAGATATTTAACCTTGGGTGGCATCCAATTTTTATGAGGGTACTCATATACATAATTTCCATGTTCCTTGTTGTTGTAACAACAAATAGAGTTTTTGTTGCCCTACTTCCTTCTATGAATGAAGGTATGCCTATGAACCCTTTGAGGCTTGCTTGTTACTAGAAACTTGCATTACTAACATTGGTGTCATGGATAAGAGGATTGCTGAGAAGAGAAATGATGGCTTCTAGACAACCTCTTTTTATGGCATTCTCCAATAGAACCAAAGACACATCAAGATTATGGCAAGTTGTTGTAGAAGGCATAATTTTATGCAGATTGATATTATAACATGATTTTTTCAGCTCCAATCTCACTATATGAACCACATCAACAAAGTAGGTTAATGATAAGTTAGTATTAGTAGCAAGAGCATTTTGCAATACCAACTAACTTAGTTTTCTTGGAAGAGAACCCAAATAAAGATACTTGGTGAGAGGATCTCTATGTAATGCTAAGTGATAGATCTCTTTTGCATAGTCTGCACTATATTGTTCAAATTCTTCTAACATGTATAGCTTTCTTTGACTTAACAAGATCTTGTCCTACATCTTCAAACTAGTAGACACTTCAACAATAAATTCTATTAACAAAGTGATGAACAAAACTTGATAACCACTATTGAGAACTTGATCTTTAGAAACTTGATTAGAGTTTTACCACTAGTATCTAATTTTTTCGGTTGTCCTTGACATTCCTAAGGTTATGGCTATATTCTCATCTACTTTGAAGGAATTTTCCATTATTCTTAGATGCTCAATCCAAATTTGAATAGTATGAAAATATCTCTTCGTGGAACATAATCAACATCTAGAATGGGCATTGACTACTCAAGAAAATTGTAATATGCACTGTAGGATGGTGGAGGTCTTCTCAAATGTTCAAGAAATGCCATCATAACTTGTCCTTGACACTTACTGTTAGACTCACTTCCTTCTCCTTCACTACTACTTTCTTCACTAGCCTGTTCTTTAGGCTTTTTCAATTCCTTTTCTTTTTTCAAATTTTCCACCTTTTGTTTTAAAGCTTGAAGTTCAGGAGATATAGAGGTTGTAGTAGGAGATAGACTATACCATACTTTAGTAGGACCCATGTGGATTCGAAGCTGATTTTCAGCAGTAGTGACCTCTTTTAAAAACTCTCTTTTTTCAATTTTTTCTTTCTGCTTATTACTTCTAATAATACCATCATATGTATTAATATGATCTATAACTTTGTTTACTTTAGCTTTTATTTGATTCAGATTTTTACTACAATAGGATGACCAATGCAACAAATAATTTAATTATCTGACATCATCTTTCTAATTGGAAGAAAAATCAATGGAGTGTTCTAGTAGATAACTACAATTAGCATGTGTATATGGAATAGCATCTTCTAAAGTAGTAGTGAAGTATGAACCTTTTGGAGGCCATCATCCACCACCAACACATTTTTTTACCATGAACCTCTTTAGTGGCTTGTAATGTGAAAATATATATTTTTTTATCTATANACCATGAATCTCTTTAGTGGCTTGTAATGTGAAAATATATATTTTTTTATCTATATTTGGTAATGAGGAAGTTCTTGACAAAGCTCCTTCGTCAAATTTTATGATTGGCAGGATGGGAGGCAAGGTAGCTAGATCGATAACTACCAAATGACCAAAGCGCTAGATGGGATAGCGACTTCATTTGTAGTGAGGTTGATGAATCTTCTAGAAATCCTAATTTTGCAAAAAAATAAATTAATTCTTGAAAACCCTTAAATATAACCTTCAGCATCAATGGATCAACTGCAAGCAAGCAAGTGCTTACTATTGACAAGAAACTAGACAACCCATTTCAACTTGTGGTTGAGAAAAATGGTATTTGTTAATTGGAAGGTTTCTCGAGCACCAATAGTAGCATAAATAGATCCAAGAAGGAGGTGGATACCATGAATTTCAACACATAACAAAAGAACAGAGGTTATGTGTTCATCAAATAAAGATAACTGATAATTTGGTTGTACTAAATAGATGGTGTTAGTGTTGGCACATTTGGCCATTTCATGGAACAGCAAGATTCATTTTAAATATTATTGTAAGTATGGGAGAGTGTAAGTGTGCTATTTCATACTATTTGTATGGGATCTAGGGGAGACCATAATATTATTAGTGGAAATAATGATGCACATATGAAAGATGGTGAATAAAAGATTGCAAGAGATAATGTGCATCATGAATGAATTGACAAGCAAGGAATTCTTCATTATCAAAAATATGTTTAGGAATTGATCATTTGGATACTAGTAAAGAATGAGAGAAGAAAACTGGAAATGAAAATTTAAAATTTAAAATCAACAGATTGTGTGAATAATAAAATAGGAGAATATTGGTGGATGTTTGCTAAAATCATGTTTCAAAATTTTCCCACAAATTTTAAAGGCTTGTTCTAGACTGGGCAGAAATTCCATCATCCATAATCCACATTTAAATTTTAAACACAGAAAAAAAAGAATGGAAGAAGACTCTAGCGGGCAAACAGAACTACGACATCAACAATCTTCCAAGTTGTGTAGTCTAAAATAGATAGAAGCTCCTGCACCACGACAACTGTTCACGAATGTAGACATTGGACATTTCATAGAGACGGATGTAGATAGGGTTCCGACAAAGTTAAGGAATTTTTTTTTGCAAGGTAAAAATTCCAAAAATCTCATCACAATCATGGCCCACAGCACCGCGCCTCTTCAATTATCTGAAGAAGCAGTGTAGATTCCAAAACAACGCGTAGGCCCAGGGTTCTGGCACAGCGTGCAGGTCCACGATTTCATCACGGCGTGGATTTTGACACAGCATGATGGTCCAAACCCTCATCAGAAAGCACGAATGCTGCCTTGGGGTTTCTATAATGGTTCACGTAGATAGCAAAAAAATCCATGGGTAGGAAGGCCACAAGGAAAGCAATGCCAGAGATGAGAGAAGTAAAGTTTTAGGCCTGAAACTATTTCCATTCCAGAGAATGGTGCATAAAATCGTGCAGGGTTTTAACAACAGATCTGTATTTCAGCCCACCGCCGTGACTTCTGATACTTTGTTGTAGGGATTTCCTAGCTGCAACCTTGCCAAACAAGCTTGGGCTTTCCCAAGGAACCCATTTAGAATTTTTTTTAGGGTGATAATCACAAATGTCATTCACTCTTGGAACCTGCAATCCGAAGCAGCAGCCATGCCTGATGCCGATGCATTCGATATCGTATACCAGTGCACTGAACACGGCAATGAAGACACAAGAGCATACCAAAATAGATTTATAACCGAATCCATAGAGCATGAGATATTTTAACTAATGCTGGAGTTGCAATTTAATCTATCATTGAAACTTACCATTAATCTAATTATTCCAAGTGTCGAGCTGTAAGTCTTAAAACATTATTTTAAACATTATTATATAAGTTACTACTTATAAAATATTTGTAATATTAATATTAAGATATTTGTAATATTAATATTAATAGATTTGTAATATTAATATTAAAATATTTGCAAATATTTATGTTAGCATAAATTTCTCCTAACTTTGTGTATAACTTCCTAACTACATAACTTCCTCCTAACTAGATGGGTAAGCTGTAACCTCCTTACTTGGGAGAAAAGTTAGCTAGGATATTTTGGAATGTAACTATCTTATGAAACTTATAAAAAGGTTTCAAGGGTAATAAGATAGAGGGGGTCCAAGACATCACACTTTTGGGAGAAGACACTTGATACATCACACTTTGGAAAGGCTACTAGTTAGCACTTGAGCTCTCACTTGGGGACACACTTTGGCCCTTGGGAAGAGCATTTGTAAAAGACATTGTGAAAGATTGCTTGTAAGATGACTTGCTAAAGAAAGGATTTTAGCCTCTTTGTCATAGTCTTGTTAGTTATGCTTTATTTTTATTTTGTTTAAATTTTTTAGCTAGTGGTTTATATAGTATCATCCTTGGCAAGTAATTTTGGGATTTTTAGATTGGTCTTATTGTTCTTGTTATACGATTAAAAATTTCTATTAAAATTTTTCCATAGAAGTGCTTGTGTTTGAAAGCCTTAAGAGAATTTTAGTAGTAAATTTTGTTATTGTGCAATGTATAAGAACTGCTATTGAGATTGTTGTAAGAGAGCCTCTTCTTGTAGTCATGCTATTGAACGATTCAATAGTCAAGAGGGTTCAAAAAATCTTTGGTATTTTGATGGGACCAGAATAACTTCTTTTTATCTTTAAAGTGAATCTCTATGGTATTTCAATTAGAAATTATCAAGTCTTTTAAAAGTTCTATTGAATGCAATTGTTGACATCGATTATCTAGCCAAAACGGAGTCTCGTATGTAGTAGTTTACGCAGCAATTTTTTGGTAGCATAGTAGGATTGTCTTGAAGAAATTGCTTATTTGAGCCTTGGAAGTTTGAACAATTTGTAGATATTGAATTTAGGATAGCTTTATTGTGAACTGTTTACTTGTGTCATTTTACCTTGTTTAAATATTTGAGGTCCACGCAAATCTGCTTTCTTCTCTATCTATTTTCATAGAATCTTGCTCTATTTCTAGTTTTCTTGTGGAACTATCTCTTTCTCTGGGGAAAATTAGGAGTAGATTCATGGAGTCATGCTCAAATGTTTTTGCAAATTTTATTTGTTACAAGTAGGTATTATAAGGACCATGTAGACTTGGAAATTGAACAAAATAGGAACTCTCAACAACTCACAGTACTTGGCAAAGTTGGTTGAATCCCTTTAAGATAAGTCATCTATAGTTTACACATAACACAATCGTTTCATTTTACACAACTGCATGCCACAATAGCACACACACATGCATTAACTACTGAGTTTATTTGAAGGTATCTGGGCCTTGGTGTTACNCTTAACTACTGAGTTTATTTGAAGGTATCTGGGCCTTGGTGTTACCAGAGACCAGCAGGCACCTAAATCCTGTTCAAGGACACTCGTTGATGGTCACATCCCAAACGGTCACTAATAGTTCTTTTGGCGCTAGAAGGATGGCTGAAAATATAGCCTCTAGGTTCATAAGCCTTATAATTTTAACACGTCAACGATTCTTTGTTACTATAAAGGCTTAAGAAATTAGATACTATTTTCAGTTCATGACCAAGAAGATTGATAGTTTGGAAAATTTCAAAGTTTCAAAAGATATTCTAGATTCTAAGACTGATTCTTCATCAGAAGAAGAGGAAAAGAAAGTTTTTGAATTGGGAACAAGTAGTGGAATGAAAACTAGAAGATCAAGAAGATCACCCATTATATCTGGTTTATTGATTCATAAGAGAAGATCTAGAAAG
>MNCI01018725.1:349135-361813 GCA_015680685.1 Gnetum montanum
TTATGCTCATGATGGTAGCACCCAGATGTGGAAGGAGAGTGTGAATGGTGAGATGAAGGAGAAGAGGAAGGGGATCCATCATCATGGCGATGTTTTGTACCTTCTCTTCAGCTTCTTCGGCCCCGATCGTTGTAATGATCCAAGTGTCTATCATTAGTGTGAGTAGTTGTTCCTGCCGTGAATAGTTGGTGCTCACGGGGATCAAGGCCTGTAGCATGTACAATTGATTGAAGGCCCTGATGCTTTACCTTTTCACCAGAGTGAGGTGGAGGTACATCATTTTCTAAGAAACCCATTGTGAGGGGTTCCTCGTCTCCTATTTTACTAATGACATGGGGGACCTTGCCCTTCAATAATGAATGTTGGCTCTCCTGCCTTGCATCCCGAATACATTGGGCATTTGTGGGATGATAATCCCTTATTTCATAATCATCCAAAACGTATTCCATAATCAGTTCTTGCATGCCAGTTTGTACTAAGACATGGAAAAGCATGATAGGGGCAGATCTATCTGGGGGTAACACGATGTTACCTTGCAGATCTCTCCATCGCAGTTGTTCATCTTGATGAAAAATAAAAGTAAAGTCAGGGACATACTCATCAGGATGAGTGTATGTGACCTTGGATTGTTTAGGACCTGGTTGATCTGGGTTATGTGTATGAGGCTGACCGTCTCCTATATTTCCCTTAGGTGAGTTGATTTCATGAGAAGAAGCCATTTCTAATGGTGTGTTGTTTTACCGTTAATTATGTTCTTAAGTAACTAATTAACCCTAAGGTTCGTTAGAGCTCACAACGATGTGAGTGATATCCCTTATGTTCAATTGGCGTGAAAACACTTAGTCCCTGGCAACAACGCCAATGATGAGTGGTGAGGTACCCCTACACTCAACCATACGAATACGAGCGTGTACATGCGATTCGGTCGAACTCCAAAGACTAAATGCCTTAATGCCAAAAGAAACACTTGGGGTTAATCGTTCGTTGTCTTCCCAGGCTTGCTTGTATGTGTCATGGTGTATGGTTAAGAAAGTCCAAGGTATATAATTTTTTTGGTATTTTTCAATTTATCTCCTAAGCTATGAGGGAAAGGGTTGAGAAACTAACTAACTCTACTAATGTCCTAAGTCTAAATTAACTAGCATCAGCATCCATTCCCACTTACCGGACACACCCTGAACTATGCAACTGTGGCTACCAAATGCTAATCGTTGCTGGGATCACCATACGTAACACAAGTGCTCGAACTGGTCATACTGAGGCACCTATTTAGATTAAGTGTGATAAGCAACCAATTCCTTGGCTAGCCGTACACACCCGTGGATGCTCGTAGCCAGGTCGTACTTATCACACGTTCTAGCCTAGCGATGAGTAGCCGATTCCTTAACTAGCTGTACACATTGGACTACCACTAGGATTACCAAGTGCAGATCCTGGAATATGCTACTGGGTTACCAAGTAGCCAATGCTCGTAGTTAAGTCATACTCACGTGTTGCGACGAGTAGCTGATTCCTTGATTAGCAGTACACATCCGTAGATGCTCATAATCAAGTCGTACTCGTACGCACTAGGAAAGCAATAAATAACAATAAAATAAAACCATGTACTGCAAGGTTTATCCAATCAAGTTCGTCTTTATTGCCGTACACAACTTGTGTTTAGGTTACAAAGTTGCTCGAATAAAGAGTCATTCACTCTAGGACTCCTGCTGCGGGCACATGAGAAAAATTCTAACTCTAGAGGGATCAAACTGCCAGAGCTTCGCTACTTCTAGCTAGGATTGGGAAATAAGGGGAGTGCCGCCTCTTATTTATAGATATGGCAATGGACCGCGATATTGCGTACGCGATATCGCAGGGAAAGACACGATATCGCGGCACTATGCATGTCGCCTCTCATCATAGACCATCAGAAGAAATGCTTAAAGAAACTTATCTTAAGGTTTTCAACCCCAACATTTCAATTTGGTTAAGGAGAACTCCAAACTTAACTACACTAAATGACTACTTTAGTGAAGCTATACAGTTAGAGAAATAGTTGAACTTGAATCCTGAAGAAAATATCGCAATTCAAAAAAGAGAAGAAAGAGTTATGATTCCTATGCAAGATTTTGCTCAATTTAAAGCTTTACCAGGTCCATCTCATGTTAAGATAGAGCAAGAACATGAAAGAGTAGAATCTGGAAAAGGATAATTAATGAGAGATATGTCTAACAAAATAAGCAAGAGTTAATATCAAGGAAGAAAAGAAAAGTAGAAAGCATAAACATCAAGACACTAAGTTAGCAGAAGATGAGGATGAAAGTGACCTTATGATGTCCAACTTTCTTGATATTGAATCTAATAATGAGTTATCTAGTGTTCATTATGCAAGTAAATCTTCTAGCAATGGATCTAGCGATGCTTCTTCTCTATCAAGTTTTGAAGAAGATATGTCTTCAGATGAAGAATGCAATAACAATGAGGAAAATGGATATAATCTCCGATCAAAAGAAAAATCCACTTCTTCTAAACCCCCAAATGTTATTACTGATCCATATACTAAGAGAAGAGCTTTTGAGCCAAATAGAAGAGATAAGAATAAAGGTAAAGACAATGAAGTAGAGCAAGGCACTCTAAATCAGTCTTTTAATAAATGGATAAGGAAATCAAGCTTTATTGGTGATGGAGAGTATGATTTGATTGAAGACCTTAAACATGTCAAGGCCAATATTAGCTTTTATCAGTTGCTTCAAATAGGAGATCAGCAAAGAAAGGCTTTAGAATTTATTAAAGGTAAAAGGAGAGTTAGAGAATCAGAGTTAAGTTATGTGTCTAATAATGATGAGAAATTAAAGACCTCATATGATAAGGAAGCTCCTCCTTTTCTTTTGACAATGAAATTAAAGGATAAATACTTACATAATTGTTTGATTGATTCTGGAGCTACATCTTCTATAATGCCATTGTCTATATGTAAGAAACTTGGTTTGATTCTTGAAAAATCAAATAAAAAGATTGTTCAAGTGGATAAAAGTAGAGTGAAGATTGTGGGTCAATTACCAAATGTTCTATTAGAAATTGCTTCTAAACCCCGTGTCAGAAGTAGAGTAACTATCCAAGTGGCAGATATACCAGATTTACATAGTCTCTTATTGAGTAGAAGTTCAAGCAAGAACTTCTCAGGTTACATATCCACAGATTATTCTCACATGTGGTTACCTTGGAAAGGAGAACCAAATCAAATCTACATCTATAGTGAACCTTTGATGATAGATAATATTACTTCAAATGGAAAAAGTAAAATGGTTGAAAAAGGAAGTTTCGAAAATAAAATTTGTACACTCCAAGAAAATTATAGTTCTGAAAAAGAACAATCCAAGAATGAGGATAAATGGGGGTTATACTTTGATGGTTCATGTAATTCAAAAGGTGCAGGAGTTGGTATAGTTATTTTAAAGAATAATTTACCTGAAATCTTCAAAGAAATTCATCTATTTTTCCTTTGCACTAACAACAAGGCTAAGTATGAAGCTTTATGTATTGGTATGAGAATAGCTCTAGAAAAAAAGATCAGAGTAATCTAACAAAGCTAACTAAGAACTCTACACCAATATCTTAATTAAATTTGGGACTTACTAGAATATCAATTTGACCAATATGAACATAATGATGTCCATCCTTTTTCCATTTAGTAATTTCTTCTTCTGTGAAGAATGGAAGAAAAATTAGATAGATCCCATCTGAAACACCGTGAAAATTGCGAGTTGGCCTCAGGCAAAGATTCGCAATTCAGGCGAGGGCGCATGTTAGAATTCCAGAAGAGCAAATAAGATAGAGCAAGACCAAGAGACGCGTAGCATCAAGTCTTCAAATTCCTATGTAGATTCCTAATCTTACTATGTTTTCTCTGTTTACGCTATATCACGTGACGTAGCGTAATAATGCTTAGTGTGATTCTGTTTAAACATAGTTCGACATCAGAAGGCTAGTTACTTCAGCATGGAGAGAGGCGTGAGCAGCGTAATATGCGACTTCTCGTATATTTTGCTAAGTCTTTTGTTCAAGGCCAGGTTTACGCTTTGTTATGCACAACAGCGTAATGAGCTCCAAAACAGTAAGGCAAAGTCTAAGAAAGTGCAACAGATCAACCCTTTTCTCTTGGCGTGCAGATTGATCATCATACACTCATTACGCAACGTAGTGTATCGCAGCGTATTGCATCACCAAGCTAAACATTGTTTACGCTTCATTACGCGCGGCTGCGTAAACAAGCGTAAAACAGCTTGAATTAGTTATCTTCCATGTTATGTTACGTTTGTGCATGCAACACAACGCGAATCAGGGTAATATAACCTAAAGACAGTTGAAACATGCCCGACGTGCATCTGTTCTTCACATGCACGATACGCAAACGAGCGTATTGTGCGTAGTCACAAATTTTGACACAAAAGGTTAGGTCAACAGTACCCGAAATGTCTGGGGTACACGTCATCAGGGTTGCGCTTTTTCTACAGGACGTCGCAACCTATAAATACCCCAGTTGACAAAGATAGAGGGGTTGGCAAATCAAAGAGGCAAGGACATTTTTCTGAGCATAGGAGCACTTATCACCTTGAGGAGAGACAAAGAGAGCAGCACTTTGACAATTGTTCATAACATCACCTTCCGACAGAAATAGAACACAGTTCACTTGAGCATCGGCAACAACAGTAATCGTTCTTTTGGGGGAGACACAACTTTCTCCATCAGCGATCATTGGCGGTCCTAAACAGGGACTACCTAAGGCGAAAGAAGTGGATCGAAGATCGTGAGATCATCTCGCGTAGTTCGCAAACCCTATTGGTCAGAAACAGTTGATCGATAGACGTCAGAGCTTGACCTTCCTTGCATCCTAGCTTTGGCCCACGAGGTAGATCGGACTTCTATTTGGACAGTTTTCTTGTTGTTTTGTGCATGCTGTACATCAAGTAATCGGGGTCTCCCCATTGTAACGTGATATACAAAATATACATTTTCAAGTCAAAGCGTAGATCTTGAAACCACGTGTTTCTCTTGTGTTAGCTTCTTCTTATCGTGTTTAGCGTTATCATCATTACAATTCATCTACGTTGTTTTCCCTTCATCTTGCAATTCCTCGAATCAAATTGATTCACGGAATATTTCATAATCCCCATCATTTTACTGATTAGTAAGTCCCTATCTGATCGACAAGACTGTTCAGGGCACCGCGGATTCGTTGTTCCAGCATAGCCCTCGCACGGATCCGTGGTTAAAACTGTGTACGCGGAATTTTGTTTGGTATTTTCCAGCTGCCGACGTTTTCCATCGTTACAGTTTTCTGGTGCTAGAAGGAGGGAAGCTTAGGTTCCGATCCACCTTTTTCAGGTAGCCCTATTAGCGATCTATACCCAAAATCGTAAACGTAATACCTCCAGGGAAGCTTACGATAAGTCGTGTGGTGTAGATCGGTCTCAGAAACGATTCCCTTGGAATCCTACAGGGTAGAAAGCCTATTTGTGATCTTATTTCCAGCCATCTTTTAGATCCCGTTATCAATCATCATCAATCTCATTGATCAATGGATTCCCTTTACATGACCACAACCGCCATGCTCCCTACTGATTTGGGTGCCACATCTGTGCACCCTATTGCGGTCACTAGACTAGCTCCTGGCGCAGCAGGATCTCAAGGACCATTGCACTAGTCATTGAGACTTCAGGGGAAAGAGCCCATCTTCACAGTCATAACCCCTGAAGAATACAACTTTATCTGTGTTAAGATCCAGGTGAAGCTGGCTCTCAGTCAGGCCGAAGTCGAAGCGAAACAAAACTTTGAGGTGATCCACCGAGGGGGCCTTGATTTCAAACCAACAGCTTACAACATTATTCCCTTGACCAAACATCAACATGAACTTATCACACAATTGGTCATGGCCAAGAGCCAGGCTGCACAGGCTATGGGGGAACCCCAGGATGGGGAGGAGGAAGATGATGAGTTTGCAGCCCAGTCCGAACACTCATTCCACACTCTGAGCCCCCATACTTACGTTAATCCGTCATTCTTGCTCAATGGAGAGGCCACCTCTCTTAACCTAGCCATGACCACATAGATGCACATCCCTGTCCTTCCGTAGGCCACCGCGCAGCCATCTGGGATGCAAGTACAAATACCTCATAATAACGTGGGGGCGGTTTCATCACCGCGGGTACTTAGCATCCCAGTGGTGGTCCCGGCGACCACCGTGTGCCATGTCATCCCTCAGATACAACCTCACAACATATCCATAACGTGCCTGATGTAGACCTTGTCACTTCCGCCCCCTCCGACTCAATAGATTACCGTAGCCGTTCAGCCACAAACTTACGTCCAACAGCCTCCCACAAGTCAGTGGGCCAACTGGGCGGTGCAACATACCCAGTCTGTGGTGTATGGCGTGCAACCCTTGGTTGCACCCGCAACGCATGTTCCACAGGTGGTCCTGTAGTATCCTCATCCTTATCTCGTGTAGCAAGCGGTAGCTAACCCCTCTTCGCAAACCAGTGGGTGGTGGTCTTCACAGGCTCCCCTGCTTGTTGGGATCCCCGCCCCACCAGCTGCTAGCCAACCTCTTCGTTCATTTCCATTCCCTGGCGCTGCCCTCCCAATCCAACCTCCTATGCCTTCTGCATAGACACCTCCATCAATAGGTCTAGACCAGGCCTTCCAGCTTATACAGACTCTCACCGAGGAGGTTCGGTGCCTCAAAGCTGCCAGTTCTGATACCATTCAGATCATCAACTTTTACCAGGATGATTCGATTAGTCCAGCGGTCCCTATGTTGTCATTGCTGCCAGGGATGTCCCTACCTCATTTTACCAAGTACAATGGGGAGGAAGATCCCAATTCTCACTTGGTCACATTTAGGTCCGAGTCCTTGCTGTTGCAACAGTGGCCACACATGATCATCCAAGTCTTTGCAATGTCTCTAACAAGGAAAGATTTGGATTGGTACCGAGCCCTCCCACGCTCTTCCATCTCCACCTTGGAAGAGCTGCTAACCCAATTTGTGACCTACTTCAAATACAACTTGAAACTGGAAGTCACATTGGATCAGCTCATGGGGGTGAAACAAGACCTGCTCGAGCCCGTCCAAAAGTTCATACAGCGCTAGAATGCTACTTTGAATGAGATCAGCGAGCTGATCGCGAACTCACATTTGCTAGCTATATTCAAAGGAGCAGTCAATGAATTTATTAAGTCAAAGTTGTATTATCTTTCCCCCAACTCCCTACACCAGGCCTTTGCTCAAGTTAGAAGCATCCAAGATGCTGTGGAGGCCAGCAAAGACCCGGCGTATGTCACCTACAGGAACGCACACAACAAGAACAAAGACAAAGGTAAAGCAACGATAATGACAGTAGTTGCGATGACTGAGAGTACAAAGACTAAGAACAAGAAGGCACCAACGGCACCTCTTGAGACCACGGCTAGTGTCGGCACCAGGCAAGACACAACTACCCCTGAAGGGCCCCCTCAGCCAAGGCCAAACTTTGAGCGTAAGGATCGTTCAAAATACATGGCCTTGCCTATTAAACATTCCGAACTATTGAAACAACTGTTAGGGGTAGGGCACATTCAACCTAAGAAGGTGTCCGAGGAAGCTCTGAAGCATCACAGACGACATTGTGAACTGCTAAAGAATCCTTCTTTAGCCTTACCTAACGAACCACCAATTCCAAGATCTTTCAGGCTAGACCGTTTTTGTGACTACCACCAGCTGTGTGGTCACGATACGGATTACTACTAGGCATTGAAAGATTACATTCAACGTATGCTAGATGATGGTTTACTCAAGTTAGATGGTAGTAACCCGACGCATCCAAAAAACCAAACATTGCACGTATATAAGGACCCGTTGAACGCAAACGATGATCCTTATACAATCACTGTGGTGAGTATGGACAGTGAGAGGAGGGAACCGCCAAAATAGCCTTTTGTTTTGCGTGTGCCTGCCAGCTCACAAAGGGGGCCAACCATTTCATCGGCAGCCAGTGGGGTCTCGAGGCCACCCTTCATCATACGGGCACCTTCTCGAATACACCCTCAGTCACGCAGCGATAGTCAAGCCGCGGCCTCGTCCGCGCCCATGCCTAGGGTGCCCTTCATTATCAGGGTGCCAAAACCACAGGCTACTCCTCTCATGCAGGGGCAGACATCCAACCAAAAGAGTCAACCATCACCTCCTAAACGAAAGGGAGAGGACACATCAGTTAACACAACGAAAGACCATTTTACGCTCGGCTTCCCTAAGCCTAGGCCCCTGGCCTCTGTGCCTTCGCCTGTACCTCAGAGGCAGGATAAAGGTGCAAAAACGCAACTGCCTTCTCGTGGCAAGAAAAAGAACAACCCCCCGACTGACACTGTTCCACCTCGGGAGATCCATCTCCTCAGTCGCATGGAAGAGGACAAGGGGGATAAACAACCCAACCGAGAGAAGGACCTCCTCGATGCATTTATGCAAGTCAAATAGGCTCTTAAGAAAAATAACACAACGCTGAGACTTTACGACCTGCTTATGACATCTCGGGAACACTGTGAGGCTATGGTATGCATGCTGATGTCCATATCAGTGGATGGTAGCTTACCAGCGGAAGAGGAAGCGATACATGCTGTCATGTTTCCTTCTGAAGCTGAGCAACCCAGGCCTACCTCGCTAGCCTTCCATGATGAGTCTATTAAAGACGATCTGGAGAAAGGTCAGGTGATACCTGAACCTATGTTCATCACCATCAGGGTCTGTCAATACTGGATCCAGAGAGTGCAGGTAGAAGATGGCGCAGCTACCAATGTCATACCCTATTCCATCGTGGATAGGTTGGGTCTGGTTGACCATATCACTCCCACGATGACGGCTTGCGTAAAATCATTCAACAGGGCATGGGTTCAAGTCAAGGGAACGATGCGTATTGAGTTTGTGGCGGGGGATCAGTTCCCAACAGAGGCCACTTTCTTAGTCTTCAAGGAGATGCCAAGGTTCAACCTGATCTTGGGGAGGTCGTGTTAGCCTAGTTGAGGGCGGTTTCATCACCAATACACCAAGATATACACCTGCCCTATGCCGGAGGGGAGGTTGTGATACGTGGTGACGAAATCACCCCCACGACCGTCAATAACATTGAAGAAGAATGGGGTTCGGATATAGAAATGACTGATGATCAGACCGATCTCCAAATCCCTCAATAAACCAACAGCAATGATGACGGTCTAGCTTGGGCCGACTTGCCATTTCTGGATGGTAGCGTAGATGCAACGCTCAACGTAAAGGCCATTAAGAGAAAATTGTGTATTAATGGTTGAATGATGGTCTTTGCGTATGTTATCATGTTTTGGCAAGTTATCGCGGCTTGTACTTAGCCATTTCTTTTGTTTCATACATTTTCACGCTACATTCGCTTTTAGAGTTTACGCTTTTCATTTCTTATGCTATTCGATTTACTATACTCATACTATTTATGCTTTCTATATCACGCAGTCGGCCTGCAATGGCCTTAAACTAGCCACGGCCCGCAATGGCCTTAAACTAGCCACGACCCGCAATGGCCTTAAACTAGCCACGGCCCACAATGGCCTTAAACTAGTTACACAGAATTGTATGCCATTATCATTTACGTAATTACGCCACGGCCCGCAATGGCCTTACACTAGCCATGGCCTGCAACGGCCTTAAACTAGTTACACAGAATTGTATGCCATTATCATTTACGCAATTACGCCATGGCCCGCAATGGTCTTAAACTAGCCATGGCCCGCAATGGCCTTGAACTAACCATGGCCCACAATGGCCTTAAACTAGCCACGGCCCGCAATGGACTTAAGCGATGGCCCTAAACATTCGTCGCTTAGGATACTACTGGCCACACATGAAAAAAGATTGCATGACGAAGGTTAAAAATTGTGACACATGTCAGCGTCACGCAAACCTCATCCACGTGTCACCTACAGAATTACATACAACGCAGATAACATGGCCATTTCAATGATGGGGAGGGGACATTATAGACCCCATCACGCCGAAATCTTCCGCAGGTCATAGCTTCATAATTACCGCTACTGAGTATTTTACGAAGTGGGTAGAGGCTGTTCCCCTACGAAAGATCACATCCCAACAGATTTGCCATTTTATCCTGGATAATATAGTAACCAGATTTGGTCTCCCAATGACTATCATGACCGATAATGGGCCACAGTTTAGTAGCACGGAAACCAAATCCTTCTATGATAACCTAGGCATTAGACAATCTTTTTCTTCCCCCTATTACCCGCAAGTGAATGGTCAAGCTGAAGCAACGAACAAAGTGATCATCAATCTGCTTAAGAAAATGCTCGACAGCAACAAAAGACAGTGGCATGAACAGATCCTCTATGTACTATGGGCGTATCGTACTACATGTAGGACAGCTACAGGTAATACACCCTATAGCCTTGTTTACGGGTCTGAAGCAGTGCTGCCCCTCGAGTTGCAAATTCCTTCTCTGAGAATGGTCCTCTCCATGGTTATAAATGAGGCTCAACACACCGAGTCTCGAATCGCTGATTTGGATTCAGTAGAAGAGAAGCGAATACAGACGCTTGGTACCATTGAAAAGTATCAAGATAACCAGAGCCAGAAGCATCATCGCAACCTTTAGCAGTGCCCAATCAAGAAAGGAGATCTAGTTCTCAAGGTCGTGCGCGAACCAGTAGGCAAATTCTCGGCAAACTAGGAAGGCCCTTTCTTGGTGGTTGACACGTACAGCAACGGAGCATTCAAGTTAGCAGATGTCAATGGCAATGAATTACCAAATCCTGTAAATCATGTGTATATGAAGTGGTATTACATTTAGCAGCATCTACGGTGTCAACAGCAGGTATGGTAATACTTGTCCGCTACGACGCTAAACTGGCAATACCAGTCCGCTACGACGTAAAACTGGCATTCCTTGCACGCGTCCGCCACGACGCTAAACTAGCACTGACCGTCCGCTACGATGCTAAACTAGCAAGTTGTAACCATCCGCTATGACGTAAAACTGGCAATGTTGTACAGGTCCGCCAAGAAGAAAAACTGGCATCTTTTGCACACGTCCACCACGACACTAAACTGGCACCGGCTATTCACTGAAACACCGTAAAAATTACGGGTCGTCCTCAGGCAAAGATTCGTAATTTGAGCGAGAACGCACCTCGAATTTGTCTAAGGACAAGTTTTACGCTCTATCACGCACTGCAGCGTGATGAGCGTAATAAGTTATGAGACAGTTAAAAGCGAATTTGTTCAAAGGACAAGTTTACGCTCCACCACGCACGGCAGCGTGATGAGCGTAATAGGCTCCAGGACAGTTAAAGGTGAATTTTGTCTAAGGACAAGTTTATGCTCCACCACGCACGGCAGCGTGATGAGTGTAATAAGCTCCAAAACAGAGGCAAAATCCAGAAAGGTACGACGAGTTGGCACTTTCTCTTGCGACGCATAACATAAGTGGCCTTTACGCTCATTACGCGACGGTGCGTACCAGTGCATGGGTCATGATTCAAAGTTGCACGCTCCTTACGCTCCACCATGCGCCGCTGCGTGGTAAGCGTAAGTTATGCATTATTTACGCTTTATCACGCGCAGTTGTGTGATGAACGTAAGTTAAAACTTGGTTTACGCTTCACCACGCGCGGCTGCGTAGTGAGCGTATGTTACATTTACGCTTCACCACGCGCGGCTGCGTAGTGAGCGTATGTTACATTTACGCGTTGCCACGCACAGTTGCGTGGTGAGCGTAAAACGATCTTAAACTCATTGTTTTTGCGTCAGTGCGTTCATACACGCAACACGAAGCGAATGAACGCAAACACAGCCGAGACACGTCCATAGGCCTGCTCTTTACACGCACAGCACGCAAACGAGCGTGCTGTGCGTAGTCGCAGTTCGATGAGCGTGTTGTGCGTAGTCGCAGTCTGACTTAAAAGAATCGCGTCAACAGGATCCGCGACATTCGGGCCCACATCATCAGGGTTGTGCATGTCGCGGCCTATAAATATCCCGCCTAACAAATACACAGGGGGATTTTTCGGAGGGGGAAGAGCAAGTTAACAAGNTGCAGCACGCCTGAGTCTTAACAGCAGATCTACCCGAAGCAAAGAAGCAGAACGGGAATTGCAGAGTCGTCTCGCACAGTTAGCAGGTTCTGTCGTTCAAAAGATCGACGGACTTCAGAGCTTGACCATCCCTGCACTTAAGCTTTGGGCCTACAAGGTAGATCAGATTTCTGTCCAGACAGTTTTCTTGTTGTTTTGTGCTCATTTTGTATCCAGTTGTTGGGGGTTTTCTCCCATTGTGACATAATATACACGAAAGCATACATCCGATCCAGCATTGAAACATAGATTTTTGATCTTTGCGACATCCACTTGTTTTTTTTTTCTTTCTCTCCCGATCAGCATCTTTCCAGTGTTTTAGCGTTATCTGCGTAGCGATCTATCTACATTGTTGTCTCCCCGTTTTACGATCTTTTGCAACAAATCACGTCATGCAAAAATCCGTAATCATCACTGCTTTTACTGACCCGTAAGTCCCTGTCTGATCGACAAGACCGTTCAGGGCACCGCGGATTCGTTTTTCCAGCTTAGCCCTCGCGCGGATCCGTGGTTAAAGCTGTGTACATGGAATTTCGATCGGTATTTCCAGCT
>MNCI01018725.1:372782-405958 GCA_015680685.1 Gnetum montanum
GGTAAGCCCTCTAACCGTCAACAAAGAGGGGCCATTGAAACACCGTGAAAATTACGGGTCGGCCTCAGGCGAAGATTCGTAATTTGAGTGAGAACGCGCCTCGAATTTGTCTAAGGACAAGTTTTACGCTCTATCACGCACGGCAGCGTGATGAGCGTAATAAGTTCCGAGACAGTTAAAAGCGAATTTGTTCAAAGGACAAGTTTACGCTCCACCACGCACGACAGCGTGATGAGCGTAATAGGCTCCAGGATAGTTAAAGGCAAATTTTGTCTAAGGACAAGTTTACGCTCCACCACGCATGGCAGCGTGATGAGCGTAATAAGCTCCAAAACAGAGGCAAAATCCAGAAAGGTACGACGAGTTGGCACTTTCTCTTGCGACGCATAACATAAGTGGCCTTTACGCTCATTACGCGACGGTGCGTACCAGTGCGTGGGTCATGATTCAAAGTTGCACGCTCCTTACGCTCCACCATGCGCCGCTGCGTGGTAAGCGTAAGTTATGCATTATTTACGCTTTATCACGCGCAGTTGTGTGATGAACGTAAGTTAAAACTTGGTTTACGCTTCACCACGCGCGGCTACGTAGTGAGCGTATGTTACATTTACGCTTCACCACGCACGGCTGCGTAGTGAGCGTATGTTACATTTACGCTTCACCACATGCGGCTGCGTAGTGAGCGTACGTTACATTTACGCGTTGCCACGCACAGCTGCGTGGTGAGCGTAAAATGATCTTAAACTCATTGTTTTTGCGTCAGTGCGTTCATACACGCAACACGAAGCGAATGAACGCAAACACAGCCGAGACACGCCCATAGGCCTGCTCTTTACATGCACAGCACACAAACGAGCGTGCTGTGCGTAGTCGCAGTTCGATGAGCATGTTCTGCGTAGTCGCAGTCTGACTTAAAAGAATCGCGTCAACAGGATCCGTGACATTCGGGCCCACATCATCAGGGTTGCGCATGTCGCGGCCTATAAATACCCCACCTAAAAAATACACAGGGGGATTTTTCGGAGGGGGAAGAGCAAGTTAACAAGTTAACAAACCAGAGCACCAGAGCACTTATCGCTTTTTGTTGGCAGCAGATCAAGAGGACAAGAGCATTTTCTGAACAAGGGAATACTTATCGCCTTGAACGGAGAAACAAGAGCAACCTCTTGATAATCGCTGCAAACATTATCCTTTAGCAGAAACAGAATGCAGCACGCCTGAGTCTTAACAGCAGATCTACCCGAAGCAAAGAAGCAGAACGGGAATTGCAGAGTTGTCTCGCACAGTTAGCAGGTTCTGTCGTTCAAAAGATCGACGGACTTCAGAGCTTGACCATCCCTACACTTAAGCTTTGGGCCTACAAGGTAGATCAGATTTCTGTCCAGACAGTTTTCTTGTTGTTTTGTGCTCATTTTGTATCCAGTTGTTGGGGGTTTTCTCCCATTGTGACATAATATACACGGAAGCATACATCCGATCCAGCATTGAAACATAGATTTTTGATCTTTGCGACATCCACTTGTTTTTTTTTCTTTCTCTCCCGATCAGCATCTTTCCGGTGTTTTAGTGTTATCTTCGTAGCGATCTATCTACATTGTTGTCTCCCTGTTTTACAATCTTTTGCAACAAATCACGTCACGCAAAAATCCGTAATCATCACCGCTTTTACTGACCCGTAAGTCCCTGTCTGATCGACAAGACCGTTCAGGGCACCGCGGATTCGTTTTTCCAGCTTAGCCCTCGCACGGATCCGTGGTTAAAGCTGTGTACACGGAATATCGATCGGTATTTCCAGCTGCCGACGTTTTCCGTCGTTACATTCACTATGACATAAAACTGGCAAAGGTAAGCAGTCGTCTACTAAGACATAAAAATAGCACAGCTCTGTCCCTGGGTCATGACACGAGACTGACATCCATAGCACGGTCTACTGAGACCATAAATCAGACACACCACCGTCCGCTGCGATGTAAAACTATCATTTCTCGGTCTGCCCGAACTTTAAACTGGGACCATGGTCTACTGAGACTTAAAACCAACAACAACAGTCTACCAGGACTTAAAATTGGGACTTACAGACTGCTGGCATGCAAATCAAGTGAGCATGATCATCCCTGTATAGCTGCGCAATGGACGGGGTGGGATACTGGGATAATCTCAGCGTCACCACCCCACCGGCATCCTACTGATTCCTCGGACAAGCTGAGAGGCATGCTACTGACCCCTCGAAGATGCCGTCGCTGCGCCCACTGCAGCAGTGGTACGTCTGAGGGTTTATTTTCGCTAGCCGGAGCCTCGACGAAATCCTCATCGACAGCAACCTCGGAGACCTCCGCCGATCATCGCTATTGGACGCCGGCTTCACAAATTCATCTAGCTGGTTCCCTTCACAACCAGTTAGCTGCACTATGTCTAATGCCTTTTGGCGGTGATATGCTGGGCCAAGCGTCGAGATGAAAGGTTTCGGCCTCATTCTACAGCTCCTTCTTCACTGCCCAAGCGCTCTATCTCACATCAAATGGTGCTCGTTTCAACAACCTTGCCTCTTGTTCATACAAGAAATGGCGTTTTCTGTTTTCTTCTGTGGTTGCAGGTTACTGGTTTCGAGGATGTCATTCAAAGATATGTTCAACTGAGCGGTGAAGAACAACAGCGTTTTGAGATTGCTGTTCAGGTTTGCCTGTCCACTTAGAACTGCATGCCTATACCTCTCATAATCCTACCCTTAGCTCTTATTTTGTTTCATCCCTACCACCTACTTCCTGTATGCAAAAGCTACATATGCAAACATCTATCTTTCACACTCGCACTACAACCAAGCCCATAACACAGTTAAGCGCTGTAGCAGAGATATCGCGGAAGTGATGCGTCGTGCTCCTTCTGCAAGCATTCCTGCTATAATCGGTGACAGAGAAATCTCAGGCTGATGCGCTACGCTCATCTGAAAGCATTCCTATTGACATAAGTGCGCGTATGTTTCTGTGTGTTCAGTAAGCGTATTCCATACTCCTACCATCTTGACTCATTTTACGTCTTCCCCAAACCTATTTCCTACTATGTCATTCTATCTCCCATTCCCTCTAGCTTTGTTCTTCCATGTTGACAAGGCAACGCTTGAGTAGCCATGGATGGGTGCTGTTCTTACTTCTACCAATCCGGTGTTTCGTATTCTTTGTTGACATCTTTCGGGCTAGCCCTCTAACCGTCAACAAAGAGGGGCCATTGAAACACCGTGAAAATTGCGAGTCGGCCTTAGGCAAAGATTCGCAATTCAGGCAAGGGCGCATGTTAGAATTCCAGAAGAGCAAATAAGACAGAGCAAGACTAAGAGGCACGTACCATCAAGTCTTCAACTTCCTATGCAGATTCCTAATCTTACTATGTTTTCTATATTTACGCTATATCACGCGACGTAGCGTAATAACGCCTAGCGTGATTCTGTTTAAAGATAGTCCAGCATCAAAAGGCTAGTTACTTCAGCATGGAGAGAGGCTTGAGCAGCGTAATATGCGACTTCTCGTATATTTTTCTAAGTCTTTTGTTCAAGGCCAGGTTTACGCTCTGTTATGCACGGTAGCATAATGAGCTCCAAAACAGTAAGGCAAAGTCCAAGAAAGTGCAACAGATCAACCCTTTTCTCTTGGCATGCAGATTGATCATCATACACTCATTATGCAACGTAGCGTATCGCAGCGTATTGCATTGCCAAGCTAAACATTATTTACGCTTCATTACGTGCGGTTGCGTAAACAAGCGTAAAACAGCTTGAATCAGTTATCTTCCATGTTATGTTACGCTCTTGCACACAACGCAATGCGCATGAGCGTAATATAACCTAAAGATAGTTGAAACATGCCCGACGTGCATCTGTTCTTCACACGCACGATACGCAAACAAGCGTATTGTGCATAGTCACAAAGTTTGACACAAAAAGGTTAGGTCAACAGTACCTGAAATGTCCGGGGTACATGTCATCAGGGTTGCACCTTTTCTACAGGACGTCGCAGCCTATAAATACCCCAGTTAACAAAGATATAGGGGTTGGCAAATCAAAGAGGCAAGGACATTTTTCTGAGCACAGGAGCACTTATCACCTTGAGGAGAGACAGAGAGAGCAGCACTTTGGCAATTGTTGACAGCATCACCTTCCGGCAAAAATAGAGCACAGTTCACTTGAGCATCGACAACAAGAGTAATCGTTCTTTTGGGGGAGACACAACTTTCTCCATCAGTGATCATTGGCGGTCCTAAATAGGGACTACCTAAGGTGAAAGAAGCAGATCGAAGATCGTGAGATCATCTCGCGTGGTTCACAGACTCTATTGGTCAGAAATAGTTGATCGATAGGTGTCAGAGCTTGACCTTCCTTGCATTTTAGCTTTGGCCCACGAGGTAGATCGGACTTCTGTTTAGACAGTTTTCTTGTTGTTTTGTGCATGCTGTACATCAAGTAATCGGGGTCTCCCCATTGTAATGTGATATACAAAATATACATTTTCAAGTCAAAGCGTAGATCTTGAAACCACATGTTTCTCTTGTGTTAGCTTCTTCTTATCATGTTTAGCATTATCATCATTACAATTCATCTACATTGTTTGCCCTTCATCTTGCGATTCCTCGAATCAAATCGATCTGCGGAATATTTCATAATCCCCATCATTTTACTGATTAGTAAGTCCTTGTCTGATCGACAAGACCGTTCAGGGCACTACGGATTCATTTTTCCAGCATAGCCCTCGCACGAATCCATGGTTAAAACTGTGTATGCAGAATTTTGTTTGGTATTTTCCAGCTGCCGACGTTTTCCATCGTTACACCATCATCTTTAATATCTAACAAAGCTTCTGATTATTTGATAGAGGTTGTAAACCTAGCTGAGAAGATATTTGCAAAATTATAGATAACTTCTTTAGGAATTTCTAGAAATTCAAGTTTTCCATTGGAAGACACAAATGATTTACATCTAAGAATTGCTTCATGAAAAGGGATCATAGCTTTCTGATCTTCTATCATTTCTCCTTTCTCTTTACCTCTAGATGATCTAATATTTTTTGTCTAACTACAAAGCATGAATTTTCTATGTGTGTCCTAGTTGATGTCTTCATCCCAATCATTAGCAAGATGATGATGACCAAAGGTAGTTGCATCATCCCAAATTTCTTCTCTTGGATTTTCTTTGGGATTTCCCTAGAATCCCAAAAAATCTCACTAATTTGGTACATGCCAATCTTGAATATTTACTAGACAAGCTTCTTGATCAGACATAGCTTCATTGAAAATAGGTTCACTATTTTTTGGATATACCCCAAGTTGAGCTTGATCCATTTGTTTACAAATTGCAACATCTTCTTGCTCAAATGGGCCAAGACTAGAATTAGCAGTAGGCATACAAGCTTGGATTGGGGGAAGAATTAAAGGAGAAACAAAGGTTTATAACCAGACCTAAATTTCTTGCCATTTAGTCCTTTCTCCTTATAAGTGACCAGGTGCTATTTTTGGGTGAGCTCAGATTTGCACAAATTCATCAAGGTTAGGTTGGGAAAGAAGGGATAACTCAATTGTAGGAATGTTTGGATAAGACACAGAAGCCATCCCCATGAGGTAGTAATACTGATCCATAGCAGTAATACATTCTTCATTTTGATTGGTGATATAGGCTAAATCAAGGAAAAATTCAAGTTTATCGGTAGAGGTAAGGGTCAAGGGGTTTCTTGATAACACTTGAAATATGGCTCTGATAGCATTTGAGGGAGGTTCCTAGTAGTGATGTAGAGCTTTAGTATAGAGGCTAGAGTTAAGCACTACATGATAGGAACAAGTTGTAGAAAGGAAGGATAATTAGGTGAGGATGATGGAGATGATAGTGGAGAGGCTAGAATTAGGTCATATGAATAAGACTCCATGATTGCAAGAGAAAATATGAATGTCCTTGAGTGGTTAGCTAAGACTTCAAAGCACTACACACTAGCTAACGAAAAATAACAATTTGCTATTTGTTGCAACTCAATGCATCTAGATAGACTAGAATATGGTTCAAGGATCTATGTTACTTAAAACATAATCAATATACACAAGGTATACTATGAAACTGAAAGCAAACTACTTTAGAAACTCTCATTGTTAGTCCTATGATGATTTACAAGAGGAGTAACTAGGCCCATATATAGAGAAAGCTAGGATAGTTGGTGTGCTATCCATGACACATTATTAAGGATAGGATTTTTGTACACAACAAGTTATTGAGGAGGATAAATATAAGGTCGCATCTAAAGATCTTTCAAAATTGCTCGATGGATGCTACATAGCTTTGAGTGTGCTCTATGACATTCAGGATAGTTGTAGATAAGACGAGAGATTCCCTCGAGTAGACTTCAAGGAGAGGATGATACATCTTAAGATTCTTTTGGCAAAGGCTTTTCAAATTTGATCCATTTTGATAGATAGTGATTCCCTCATAGAGATTGATGTGCTAAAAGTGTGAAGAGAGGTAGCTTTTCCACCCTTCCCAATCAAGTAGAGTATTAAAGTAATTCTTGGCATGTTGATTGACAACCAATTATTGGTGGATGAGGAGGATGTTATCCAAAATTGCATGATAATGAAGATGGTAAAGCAGCTTTGGCTTAAGGAAGGACCACTTGATATTGTTAACCAAGCAATCTATGCATCCGACCATATTCAAAAAGAAGTTTATATTTGGATATAGATGCGTGGCACTATTTTTATTCCTATTTAAAGAAGATAGTGATATTGTAGCACCATGCTACTCATTGTTCCATAGTGTTAAGAAGCCAGTCTTCATTGTCTGTAGGAGTTGACAAAGAGGTGTAGCTTTTAGCTGAGGCCTTTAGCATGAAACATTTATGTTCATGGGTTAATGAATCACCTAGGGCATTGACTTCTAAGGAGATATGTTCCACAAAAAACACATATTATGACAATAAGAATTTCCACTAGGCAAAATGTTATAGCTTGGGAAAAGTTGTGATTTTTCACTTGAGGAGAGTGGATAGATTAGAGGAATTTGTTCTTAAGATAAAGGGTTCTTCTATTAGGTAGGCATGAAATTTTTCTAACCCTTTAATTGTAGCAAGAATCTCCTTCTTATAGGGTTATTAATTAAGCTCATTTCTTGCAAAAACTCTAGAGGCATAGGCATAGATTGGTTTCGCACCATGAGAACTAGGAGCTTCAAGGAGAACAATAGCCCATGATTCATAGCTTGCATCTATGTTGAGAATACATGGACCAAAAAACATGGGTTCCAATGCAGGTAGCTTTTAGGAGATCTTTTTGAGCATGATCACTTGTTTTGTTGCTTTTGAGGACTAGACAAAAGGAGTGGTATGTTTACATTTTCTGATAGAGGAGGTTCTATCATATAGATGATCTATGTGTTTTGACACATAGTTAATACAACCCAAGAACCTCATACATTGCTCTTTGGACTCAAGCTTATTAGGGAAGTGACTAATTTTGTTGAGGACATGGGGTTGAATATGAAGTTTACCATCCTTAATCAAGAAAACTAAAAACTTAATTTGGTTTTCAAAACTTGGAATTTTTTAGAATAAATGAATAACTAGATATAATGGGTTTTACATAACTCAACAAATTATAGTAAATGATCTTGATGGTTAGCAATATTATTGGAGAAGATTAAAAAATCATCAAGATAATTTACAACAAAGGACTTTACTTTACCAAAAATAGAATCCATTTGGCATTGAAATCGTAATGATGCATTTTTCAAATTGAATGGCATCACCAACCATTCATAGAGGCCTCCAAGCATGCTGAATGCTATCTTATAAATATTTTGTTCAGTAATTTTGATTTGATGGTACCTGAACTTGTAGTCAAATTTACTAAAAACGTTCTTAGCTATGAATCTTTGAATTAATTATTTTTTGTTTGAAAATGACCATTTGATGTTGATGGTGACTACACTAAGAGGAATGTAATTGATTACCGGTCTTGGCTTACCATATTTTATCTCGGCATGATTGTGAAAAATGAAGTAGTTATAGGAATAGCTGGAGGTCGATGGATGAATGAGCCATTTTTTCTAAAATTCTACAACTTGTTATAGGAATTCATATTCATGAAATTTTCTCATAGGAATAGGCTTACTCTAAACTGGAATCAGATGCAAGGTGGGAATGTAGGCAATTGGGCTATCTTAGGACCAAAAATCCAAGGGATGGTCACAACAACATGCTTGCAACTAGGTAGTGATTTGATCAATATTAACCATAGTTAATTTACCTTGAAACTTGAATAATTTTTTGAGTTTTTAAGACATGATCCTCTATGAGTCTTCAAGTGTGTCTTCCTTCATGATAGTCTGGTGGCTAGGATTAACATCTTCAAACTTGAGCTAGTGCATTTTTTCAAATTGAGGCTTGTTTAATTTCAGTGGAATTCTAAGCATAGCAACTTTCTTTCCTTATGTTGTGATCACCATTAATTCTTTACCAATGGTATATGATGCAATAGAATCAATGAAATTAGCACCAAGGCCCACATCATAACTACTATCACTAATCTGGACAAAATTGGTTTCTCCGACCACAGTTTCTTCTAGTTTTAGTGGCACTTCAAGAGCAAATTGGATTAAATAATGAACACCATTCATAGTTTCAATTTTGAATGGTTTGGTAGACTGAGCCCAATTTTCAATGACTTCAGAATGAGAAAAATTTAAAGTGGAACTTGTGTCAATGAAGGTGGTGAACTTACACCATTTAGCTTTACCATTGACAACAATCTTGAGAGGCATTAGCAGCACACAAATTGTTGACATTGTCTTTTTGATTTGGTACATGATATGCTTAGGCAGTGGATTTGCTAAAGCTTTGCTAGTAGTGCTAGCTACTTCAAATGCTTTGAAATTGGCATTGGGATTTTCATATGGTGTAATTCTGAATTTAGGAGGTACTTTTGATGTAATGGATGTTTTGGAATACACCAAGCTATCATCACTAGACTAATCATCTTCTAAAAGTAGAGCTAAATGCGCTAGGAAAAAATATTTGTCATGTGGGGTTACTTCATAATCCCCTTCATTAGCATAGTTGGGTGAAGCTCAATCATTTGCAGCAAATGGGTTAATGAAACTATAACCCATGGAGGCTAAAGCTATAGAATATAGCTCATGATCATCTTCTTTATTGAGATAATAGGTTAGATCTTCTATGGATTTTGTATCCCAATCTTCATCTTCATATGAACTTTTGACTATTTTGAAACTAGGTAGAGCTTCTTCATGTTCTTGTTCTTTAGAGGAGGAAAATTCTTCCTTAGAATCTAAAAACTACATTTGGTACATCTTTTCATCATGTTGGAAGCAGGCATCTAATTCTTCATTGGTTTCAATGGGTTCCCACTCATCACTAGAGACTTGAAAGAAAGCTTTTAGCTTTGGTGGAATCTAATTTTTACAAGGACACTCATATGCATAATGTCCATGTTCCTTGCAGTTGTAACAACAAATAAATTTTTTGTTGGCCTACTTCCTTTTACGAATGAAAGTTTTCCTACAAAACCTTCAAGGCTTGCTTATTACTGGAAACTTACATTGTTGACATTGATGCCATGGCTGAGAGGATCATTGGGAAGAGGGATGATGGATTTAGGATGATCTCTTTTTATGGCATTCTCCAATAGAATCAAAGAAAGTAGGTTACTACAGAAGGCATAATTTTTTGAACACTAATATTATAACATGCTTTTTGCAACTCCAATCTCACCATATGAACCAAATCAACAAAATAGGTTAGAGATAAGTTAGTATTCGCAACAAGAGCATTGTGCAATACCAACTGACTTAGTTTTCTTGGAAGAGAACCCAAATAAAGATAATTGGTAAGAGGATCTCTATGAAATGCTAAGTGGTAGATCTCTTTTGCATAGTTCACATTGTATTGTTCAAATTCTTCTAACCTTTATAGATTTCTCTAACTTAACAAGAGCATTTCCTGCATCTTCAAATTAGTAGACACTTCAATAGTAAATTTTGTTAACAAAGTGATGAACAGACCTTGATAACCACTATTGAGAACTTGAACTTTAGAAGCTTGATCATAGTTTTGCCACCAATATCTAATTTTGATAACCATCCTTGACATTCCTAATGTAATGGCTATCTTCTCCTTTTCTTTGAAGGAACTTGTCATTATTCTCAAATGCTTAATCTCATTTTGAATAGTATGCAAAATAACTCTTGGTGGAACATAATCAACATCAATAATGGTCACCAACTACTTAGGAAAATTGTAATATGCACTATAGGATGGTGGAGGTCTTCTCAGATGTTCAGGAAATGCCATCATAACTTGGCCTTGACACTTACTATCATAATCACTTCCTTCTTATTCACTACTGTTTGCTTCACTCTCTTGTTCTTTAGGCTTTTTCAACTCCTTTTATTTCCTCAATTTTTCCACCTTTTCTTTTAAAGCTTGAAGTTCAAGAGATAGAGAGGTCATAGTAGGAGCTGGACTAGACCATACTTTAGTAGGAACCATGTGGATTTGAATTTGATTTTTAGTAGTTTTGACCTCTTTGAAAAGCTCTCTTTTTCTTGATTTTTCTTTCTTCTTATTACTTCTAATAATACCATCATATGTATTAATATGATATATAATTTCATCTACTTTAGCCTCTATCTAATTTAGATTTTTACTACATTAGGAAGACAAATGCAACAAATAATTTAATTGTCTAACCTCATCTTTCTAATTGGAAGTAGAATCAATTGAGTGTTTTAGTAGATAACTACAATCAGCACATGTGTTTGTAATAACATCTTTTGAAGTAGTAGTGAAGTATGAACCTTTTGAAGGTCATAATCCACCACCAACAAGTTTTTTTCCATGAACCTCTTTAGTGGCTTGTAACATGAAAATAGATCCTTTTCAATCTATATTTGGTGATGAGGAAGTTCTTGACAAAGCTTCTTCAACAAATTTTATGGTTGGTAGGATGAAAGGCAAGGCAACTACTTCAATGACTGTTGAATGATCAAACTGCTAGATGGGATAGCAACTCCATTTCTAGTGAGGTTTATGAATCTTCTGGAACTCTTGATCTCACACAAATATTTGAATTCTTGGAATCCATTAAATATAACCTTCTACATCAATGGATTTCCTGCAAGGAACTAAGTGCTTATTTCCAATAGGAAATTGGACATCCCATTTCATCTTGTTGTTGAGAAAAATGGTATTTGTTAATTGGAAGGTTCCTTGAGCACCAATAATAGCATAAATAGATCCAAGTAGGTGGTGGATACTATGAATTTTGAGACATAACAAAAGAACAAAATTTATGTGTTCATCAAATAAAGATAACTAATAATTTTATTGTACTGAATAGATGGAGTTAGCATTTAGAACTCCTTTGAACTAGAAAATCTTGAGAGCTTGATTACTAGGACTACTTGAAGAGAGAAAGTACTAATAAGGTGTCATTAATGGAGATTGATTACTTTCTACCTATGAGTAATTAAAATAGGAATTATTAGGAAGCACCATCTATTATTACATCGGAGTTGGAAGATTAAATGAAGTATCACCGCAAGGATTTTGAGCTTGCCACTATTGGTTCTACTACATGGGCTGCAAATATGTACCTGTAGGATAGTATGAATGACCTAGGTTTGGAGTTCTTCTCATTTTCCTCTTGACAAGTCTAGGACTCAAAGGCATCCTAGATCATTTCATCTCATCAATCATGTGATCCATGCCTGGACATCAATATGAATCATGAATATTTGCATAATATTCTTAAGGACATTCATCATTCAAGGATGAGAAAGCATCATTTAGAACTTTGTGAATGATCTTTAACTGAGAAAGATTTCTTTTACCCCTGCCTTCATACCATTTTTGATGTTCATGTGGCATGATTATTTTGGTTTCATCTTTAACCATCTTACATGTAACATCTTTGAGAGTAGTAGTCATTTGTTCATTCATTGAATCTAAAACTTAGTCCACTATATGGGCCATGTCTATCAATGCCTTAATTGTTTTTATCTAATCTTGCACTAGGATATTGATCATAGTAGGAGGTTTAGTAATATCCTTAATATTTTTATCCTTATTTCTACTTACTTAGTCATGATTATACCCCTTCGTGGGCTATTGCTTTTATCATTCACCATCCATACTTGCTATGATATCTAAGAGTACTTTGATTTGGGTCATAAATTTTTTGTGGACCTAGCTGATCATGTACATATCCACATGCTCTCTTTTTTTCTAGCTTAGCCCTTCTACAATATGCATTAATTTCTTTCTTTGGCTAAATTCATGATTTAGATAGTAATGAGTAGTTTTCATGTGCCTCTCCATGGTAATGTTAAGAGGTTCATGGGCTCCTTGCCTTCATTTGATTATCATCTTGTAAATGTTTTAAATTTTAGCATAGGTTTAAAATTTGGCATAGAATATATTAACCATGTCTGCCCTTATATAAATTGATCTTTTAGGTAAGAATTTGTACTAGGTCTCTATGTGTTCAATAAAGATGTTGCGAAATAATTATAATTGTTGCTAATCTTACCATGTTGATAACTAGCCATTCCAAAATAGAAGTGGAAAAGCAAAATGTAGCTACATTTTCCTAGTGTGATTATGAAAGAAAGATGCATGATGAGACTAAATGAAGGTTATGGGTAGCATATGAATTTTACCATCCTTAATTAAGACACCTAAAAACTCAATTTGGTTTTGAAAAACTTGGAATTTTTTATGATCAACAGATAAGCCGATATCATGGGTTTTATATAACTCAGAAAATTATAGTAAATGATCTTGATGGTCAGTAATATTATCAAAGAAGATTAGAAAATCATCAAGATAATTTGCAACAAAGGATTTTACTTTACGAAGGATAGAATCCATTCAGAATTAAAATTTTGATGGTGCATTTTTCAAACTGAATGACATCACCAACCATTTGTAGACTCCTCCAAGCATGTTGAATGTTGTCTTATGAATATTTGCTTTAGAAATTTTGATTTGAAGGTACTTGGACTCGCAGTCAAATTTACTAAAAACTTTCTTGGCCATGACTCTTTGAATTAATTCTTCTTTGTTTGGCAAGGACCATTTGATGTCGATGGTAACTACATTAAGAGGAATGTAATTGATTACCATTCTTTCCTTACCACATTTTATCTCAGCATGATTGCAAACAATGAAGCAAGCACAAGCATAGCTGGAGGTTAATGGACGAATGAGCCCTTTTTTCTAAAATTTTGCAACTTGTGATAGGACTTCATCTTCATCAACTTTTCACATAGGAATAGGCTTACTTTGAACTAGAATTGGATGCATGGTAGGAATGTAGGCAACTAGGCTATCTTGAAACTTGAGTAATTTTTGGATTTTTTGATACTTGATCCTCTATGAGTCTTCAAGCATGCCTTCCTTCATGATAGTATAGAGGATGGGATTAACATCTTCAAACTTGAGCTGGCGCATTTGTTCAAATTGAGGCATGTTTAATTCTTGTGCAATTTTAGGCATAGCAACTTTCTTTCCTTATGCTATGATCATAATTAATTCTTTTCCAATGGTATAGGGTGCAATAGAATCCATGAAATTAGTGCAAACAAAGGACAAATTTAAAGTCACAGAGCCATTAACAAATAGATCCAAGAACTAAAACTGAGTTATGAGTAGCATAGAGTTTCCATTGAATCACAAAGAAGTATCCCCAGAGTTCTCATAAAATGCATGAGAAAAACAAGTCATATTTATGCAGATGGATAGAAAGGCATAAGAATTGTTTGATTTGGCAAGCGCTAAGAGAGAACTATTACCTTAGTACAAACAAGGTTCTTTGGATATGATGATGATAGTTATTGGGATCGTAAATGAAACTACCAAGAAGAAATTAGAATTAGAATAAGTTTGTGCCAACAAACGAGATGCTTTAATAAAAATAAAAAATTTAATAACTAGATCATGTTTGGATGAAATAAGCTCTAAAGAAGTCTTAAAGGAGCTTAATGATGTTAAACTAGATACAATGAATTAGGCTATGAAGGTGCTCTTAAATCATAGGAGATTATATTAACAATTATTAATTAAAGGGCTATAGATTCAAAGAATGAAAAAAATTTATTATGAATCCCAACAGTTATCCAATTGTTTATAGTTATATGAGGAGAACGTGAAGTAGTTGTGGCCTTAACTCTTATAATGATTGTAACTACTAGAGGTTGCTATATAAATCCTAGAGTAGATTTGTTAGAGAGATTAGTTCTAGGTGGGGGGGGGGGGGGGTGGGGGGGGGGGGGTGGGGGGGGGGGGTGGGGGGGGGGGGTGGGGGGGGGGGGGTGGGGGGGGGGGGGGGTGTGGTGTGGTGGGGGTTGTGGTGTGCAGGGTGAGGGGGGATCTATTCTTTGAAAAAGGGAAAACAATAGGGAAAGAAAAGCTTGTAAAATACTTTTTCTTAATGGCATTTTAAATAGGTTATATTTATTTCCTGTAGTTTTATTTTTTGGTTAGTAATTATATTGAATAACTTTTTCTTATATGTCTAGCCTAGTCATATCATAACTATGTTTAGATGAAATGTTAGTTTTGGAATAGGTTATTTTCTATACAATATGAGGTTTAAGTTATTTCTATTTTTCTAGTTGAATAAGATAGCTTTTATAAGTGCCCATTTTGAATTTTAAGCTTTATGCCTAATTTTATTTCCTTAATCTCTTTCTCTATTTAACAAAATTTTTATCATATAGCTTTGGAAAGGTAGTTAATAGATAGCTTAGAATTAAATTTTGACAAATTCTATAAAATTGTTCATCCATTATACTAGTTATGGAAGGCTTAAGGCTAGATTTGTAGAGAAGCTATTCAGTTTCCTTTAATTATGTTGAGAAATAACTAGAGGGGATAGACATTAGCTACATATAAAATAACACATTTTTAGGAGGTATTTTCATTGTTGAATATACTTAGCCATATTTAGATTAGTAGTACTAGAAAAAGCTATTTGGTGGTATCTACAACTTGGTGATATTAGAGACTAGTAACCACCTAAAGTGAGTAATCACTATAAGTTGTTTCCTAGCCCAAGTTCATTCTTCTACACTAATAGTTTAAATTGGTGTCATAAAGAGGGAATGTTGTAAAAGCATACTGAATTTTATTAGGATATATTAGGTTATATTAGATCATATATTAGATTATCTATACTAGCTCATGAGTGAGTCCTGTGATAAACAAGAAGATTTCAAAAGTATAACAAACACATTTAAATCTGAAACTACATTGGAGAATGAATTTGAAATAATAATTAGAAATTTAAGTAGTGGAATAAATACATGATGTATTGGGTTATCATCTTTAATTAAGGGTTTTTCTTTCAAAAGAAAAGATGATTTAAAAATAGGACCATCCAGTAGAAATTATAATTTACAAATAATGACCAAGATACCTCCTATTAATTCATTTCATTTATTCATACCTTTGATGTTCAATTTTCATCATCATATTCCTGAGGAATCTTACAAATTTCTACTAGAACCATGCAGTCTTGGTAAAGCTTATTTAGTAGAAGAATATTTACACCTATTTTAGCTAGCTCTTGTTCATGCTAATGTTCAACACTAAGATCAAGCATGTAGATTATTCATAGGTAAACTTAGAGACAAGGTTCAAATTTTGTATTCAAACTTGCCCAATAATAGTATTACTAGTTGGGATGATATGAAAGCCTTATTCATGACCCAATTTGGCAATTAGATTAAACAATATTAGCTATATAGTCACCTAGTATAAATGAAATACGGAAATAAGGGATTAATAAGAGAATTTAATATTAAATTTTAATGGGTGTGGTCTATTTTAAAATGAATTTTTACCAAATAACAAAGTATTGAGGGATACTTGAATGGTATAGATCCTAGAATCTTAATTTGGCTATGAAGAATTCCAAATGCTAATACTTTATCTAACCTTTATAATGAAGCTATAGAATTAGAAAGGTAATTGAATTTGATTTTAGATAACATATATTCTTTTATGAAAGATCTTAAAAAAGAAATATTTCCTTTTCAAAGCTTAGCTTAACCCAAGACATTACCCTCAACCAATGGTTTCATAGAATTATGAATTAAAGAGCTTGATAAAGATAGGCTATTAAAAGAAATGTTGAACAAAATTATCAAGTTAGAAAAGGTTATGTGAAGAATGGAAATTAAAGAAGATAGGAAATTTAGATAAGCTAGAAAATCAAGAATTCAAGTTGAGCTAAAAGATACAAAAGAAAAAGAGGCCTTGACTAATTAAAATATGATAGAAATTGAAGAGGAGTTTAAGGAATCTATGTACCCAAGTATACATTACTTGGAAAAGTCATCTAGTAGTAAAATGTTTGAGAGCTTAGAATCAGGATACTCATACAATGATGATTTTAATAACAATGAAGAACCTAGATATGAACTTAGAAATATGAAAGAAAATATGACTACATCTAGGCTACCAAATTCAATACCTAAACCTACTGGAAAAAGGAAAATCTTTGAAGAAAAACAAAAATCAAAGGAGAAAATACAATCAAATGCTGAGTCATCAAGATTGTTTTCCAAGAATATTTTAAAAAGTAGGATTTTATGCTGAAGGAGGATACAATACAATAGAAGATCTAAAAATGGTTAAAGCTAATATTAGTTTATATCAATTAATTCAAATTGAAGGATCTTCAAAGAGAATCCTAAAAGAAATTAAGAGTAAAAAGAAAGTTGTTGATATTGCTACAAACTACATTTATGATATTGATAAACCTAGCAATAGGATCTTTGTTATAGCTGATAGAGATGCTCCACCTTTCTTATTAACTCTAAAATTGAAATGGATATATCTGCACAACTATTTAGTTAATTTAGTAACCACTTCTAAGCTAATTCCTTTATCAATATGTAATCAATTATGATTAAAACCAATGCAATCAAATAGGAAAGTTGTCCAAGTTGATAAGAGCAAAGTTAGAATAATAAGTTAATTACCAAATGTATTACTCCAATTAGCTTTAGATCCCATGATAGAAGGTAGGGTTACCAGTCAAATTGCTGATATTCTTGATTCCTATAGCCTATTAATAAGGAGATGTTGGAGTGTAATTTTCTTGGATACATAACAATAAATTACTCAGACATGTGATTGCTATGGAAAGGATAACCAAATTAGATTTATATATATATTGATTCATTGATGATAAATAATGTGACTTTGGATGAGAAGAATAGAAGGATTGAATCTAAGGAAGCTGAATTAGGGGTTATCTCAATTCGAGAAATTAAAATCATGCATTTTGAAGATCAACTAGGATAGTTTTAACACTTATACTTTGATGGAGCTTGTAATTCCAAAGGATTAGAAGTTGGAATTATTTTGATTAGTCCAATGAATCATGTTGAATCAAGAGCTATATAGTTACAATTCCCTTTTACTAATAATAGAGCCAAATATAAAGATCTATGTAGAGGATTTAAAAATGCACATGAAAAGGGAATTCAGAAATTAGCAGTTAAGGGAGATTCAAAACTGATATGTGATCAGATTAGAGGAAAATGTATCATCAAAAGTTCATTCCTACAAACTTATAAACAAATAAAAATGAAATTGATTGAGTGTTTTATAGAATTTAAGCTTGAAAATATTCCAAGAGAAAAGAATAGGAAGGTTGATAAACTTGTAGTAATAGATTTAACTCTTAGTTTCTCAAAGATAACTGAATGTCATAAGATAGTAATTGAATTAGAATCTAAACCCATAATCCCAATAATAAGGATTACTTCCAAGTTTTTAAAGATGATAATCAAATAACTAGATTCCTTAGAAATTTGAGAGAATTTAGAGGTCAAATGTATGAAAAAGATGATTTAAGATCAAAAGTAAGTAGAATAGCTTAGAGGGTATTATAATTGAAAGAAGAATTTCGATAAAAATTAGTTAAAGAATTAGAAGTTTAAAGTCCTAAGTATTAAGATTATGAAATGATAGATCTAGGATGTCATGACATTCCAATATATCTTAATATTGGGATAAAACTTTGACCAAACATGAAAGAGCAGATGATGCAACTTTTTAAAGAAAATCTAGACACCTTTGCTTGGTTGTATGACCATTTGAGAACTTTTGATTCTAATTTTATGAGACATAAAATTTATTTGGTGAAAGACTGCAAGATAATTAAAAAAAAAGTTAAGAAAGTTGAAACACCACAAAATTTCGGGTCTCAACATCTCGAGTGCAAATTTGGCTAAGTGTCAAAATGATGGCAATTTGCCCATATTTTTCCAAGTGTTGAGTGTAGCCAGCTCCAACTGCCAGATTTGCAAAATTTTTCTAAGTGTTAGAATGATGACACTTTCTGCTAATTCACATCTCATTGATGTCTGTGGTGTCCATCCAACCCACACATGTGTGATCTACTGTGATCATCACACCCATCGCTCAACCAACACATCAATAACCATCTGCTATGATGTTAAACTGGCAACAACCGTCCACTACGATGTTAAACTAGCAAATTTCACAACCAACAATTTGACCCTATGCTATGCAACCAACACAAGCCCAACCAATGAAACCAACTAGCACATCCCCATGTTGGATCAAGCATTCCAGCTAATCCAATGCTTGAAATAGGAGATCAATCAACTCAAGGCTACCTCCTCCGACGCCATCAAGGTGGTGGACTTTTACTGAGACGACCCCATAAGTCCTATGGTACCACCTCTAACTCTTCCAACTGGGGTCCAGCTACCTCAATTTACCAAGTACAATGATGAAGGAGATCCTAATGCACACTTGGTCACATTTTGATCTGAGTGCCTACTCCTTCAAGATTGGCCAGACACCATCATGCACTTGTTCCCCATGTCACCCACTCGTAAGGCCTTATACTAGTATCACATGACACCAAAGGCCTCAATCTCCTCTTTAGAGGATCTCATAAGCTAGTTTGTGACATGATTTAGGTACAACCTAAAGCCTAAAGCAACCCTTGACCAACTCATGTAGGTTAGGTAGGGGCCTCTAGAACCCATGTCAAAATTCCTTTAATTTTGGAATTCTACATTGAGTGAAATGCATGAACCCCTAGCAGAGACACATCTATTGGCCATCTTCAAAGGTGTAGTGAATGAATTCATCAAGTCCAAACTATATTATCTAGCCCCAAAGTCTCTTAGCCAAGCCTTTTTCCAAACAAAAGGCATCGAGGAAGTAGCACAAGCTAGCAATGACCTAGCCTATATGGCCTACAAAAACCAACATGCTCGCAAGAAAAACACAATAGTGGTAATAGTGGAAACAAGCACAAAATCAACCAACCGAGGATCGATAGCTAAGTAGCCCAATGCCCTGACTAACAAACCCATCAACTCTAGCACCAACTCACCTACATTAGGAGGGACCACCCCAAGGTCCAACTTTCAATGTAAGGACCGCTCAAAGTATACACCACTACCAATGGAACCCTATAAATTGTTGGAGAAACTTCTAAAAGTTAGGAAAATCCAATACAAACACGTATCAGAGATTTCTCACCAAAAACATGATAGGTACTACAAACTGCTGAGGAACCTTACCTCAGTAATACCAAATGAGCCCTCAATCCTACAACACTTCAAGCTAAACCAATACTATCATTACCACCAGTTGTCTAGTCATAGTATGAACAATTGTCATGCTTTACAGGATGACCTACAAAAAATGATAGAATAGGACCAATTAGTGCTAGACATAGTGAGCCAATCCAATGCAAATGACACTTTCTATGTCATAAACTCCATTACCATAGGCGGCAAGCCCAAACTTGTGCAACAAACTTTTGTGATCTGGGTGCCTCTTAGTAAGCCAAGGGTCCATCAACCTCCACAAATAAGAGGCCTTCCTTTGTTATCAAAGTGCCACCTCCAGCATCCACAACATCCTTTGTGATCAAGGTTCCAAACCAACTATTTGCTAAGATGTTAAACTGGCATGACACAACAACTACTACTACTAAGAAACCCTTCACCATCAAGGTGCCACAATGAGTTGGTCACACAACAACTCCTAAACTACCCTTTTCCATAAGGATGTCACAACGTGATGACCCCTCACCTACCCAAAGCCCAATAGTGGGCAACATCTCAACCTCTCCTCCTTCAAGGGCTAACCCCATTAGTACCAAATGGTGATGCAAGAGGATGAATGAGTGCCTTGCAACCCCCATGGCTAAAGTAAAGGCTATAATAGACAAGAAACAACCAAACACTGGGGCCCCTACCCCCAATCAGGCCATGTAAACCAAGCCCAAGTCCCCTCCTCGAGAGATCTGTCTCTCAAGCCACATGGAGAAAATCAAGGCCAATACAATAGCTAATCACAAGGACTTTGTAGCTGCACTGACCTAGGTGAAACAAACACTTAAGCAAAAGAACACAATGTTGAGCTTGTACGACTTGCTCATGACCTCATCTGCTCACTGCCAAGCATTGGCCCAGATCTTGGCCTCCATTATTGTTATGGAGGACATCCCTACAAATGAGGCATCCATCCATGTAATGATGTTGCCCCCTACACCATAAGAATTGAGTTGAATACCCCTAGTGTTCCTCAACAATGCAATCAAGGTTAATCCAAAATGAGGGGAGGTCACTATAGCTCCACTATCCATTAGCATATATGTTGGGTAGTGCATGATCCATAGAGTACATGTCGATGATGGTGCAACAACAAACATAGTCCTATACTCCTTCATTGACAAGCTAGGCCTGGTAGATGAAATCAGGCCAACCAAAACCACGTGTCTAAAATCCTTTAACAAATCACATGTCACAATCAGGGGTATAATCAACTTAGCCTTTGTGGCAGGAGAGAAATTCCCCACTAGTGCAAATTTCATTATCACAGAGGAGATGATAGGTTTCAACATAATTATAGGCAGGCCTTGTCTAGCCCAAAAAAGGGCCATCTCCTCTCCCATCCACCAAAAAATCCATCTTCCATATGAAGGTGGCCAAGTTATTATCCATTGTGATAACGCTTCCTCTTCAACTATCCATGACATAGACATGGCACAAGTTTTGAAAGAGGAGTTTCTTGGTGGTACACCTATGACAACGAACGCAACGCCTAAGGCTAACACACCCGAACAAGTGGTTGAAGCCAATAGCTTCCTAGAGGATCCTAAGCCTTGCACGCTCCCTAATCCATACCTAGTTAGGAAGCAACTACATGACCAAGACTTTCCCTTAGCCAAAAATATGCTAGGTTCCTACCTACCCTTTGCCTCCACTTGCCATGCATTTTTGACTTTCGTTTACGTTGCACTACCCTACACGTTTACATTTTTCCCACTCACTTGGATAATACATTTTTCTTTTTTTACAGATTTCTACTTTTTTTATGCATGCATCAACTTAGTTTACACATTGCATTTGAAAAACATGAAAAAAAGGATAAAACTACAAAAACACATGGCTTAAAAAGGCCTTAAACTAGCCCATAGCCCGAAATGATCTAAAACTATCACTTTTTGCATTTCTTTCCTTTCATTCATCCATTTTAACTCTTTTTATGATAGGTGTTGCTTCATGTTGTTTTCTTTCTAGTTGAGTTTTTTGTTTACGATAACATGACTATGCATGTAGCATCACACCTTACACAAGCAAGGTAAGCACTAGTCTGCTATGACTATAAACTGGCATAGACAATCCACTATGACTATAAACTGGCACAACTAATCCTTCGGCCATGACATTAAACTGGCACAATAGCTCGTCCTTGGGTCATGATGTTAAACTGGCACAACAAATTGTCCTTGGATCATGATGTTAAATTGGCACAACAACTTGTCCTTGGGTCATGACATTAAACTAGCATGACATCCATTGTCCTCTACAACATTAAACTAGCATCCAACAATATACTAGGACTATAAACTAGCACATCATGGTCTACCAAGACTTTAAACTGGGTTCACAGTCTACCAAGACTTTAAACTGCCATGTTACTAATTTTTTTGAGCACTTGCAACTAGCACAACATGTGACACATTCACAGCATCTTCACATCTGACATTTGCACTTGCATTTCAAGTTTTGCTGTTTTCTTGTGTTCTCAAAGTTGTGTTTGTAGGATGAAGCATCAGAGGCAGTCATGCAAAGGTGCATCTTATCATGGAAATAAGTCATCACATTGCTTTGATGTGCATGATTGGACTAGTTAAGCCACTCAAGAGTGCACATCCCCCTCATCCCTATTACAACCTATGCACATCCACTACTTCATCTCAATATCCTCTCATCGTCTGCATACTCATGATTACAAATCCCTCAGATGCATACACACTGTGATACATATGACATTCTCTTCACATCAACTATAGAACCAATGGTTGATGTAACAAAACTCATCCTATGGGGAGCCTCTGTTGCATGGTTAAAGCCTAAGCGGATGTAACACAAATGATCCCTGGGAGGAAACATCTATCCTACAGTTGTGATGTGGATGCATCAAAACAAAGCCCATATTCTCGATGGCCAACTTGTAGCTAACATTTAGTAGTAAGATGAACCCAAAGAAGGTTCACCTCATAACACAGGAAAAAAAATAAGAGAATGGAAAAAATCACATCCCCAAGCAAATTGAAAACACTATAGCTTCATAACTGGCTTAGCCTTAGATTGAAATTGACACTCTCATAAGGACTTCAATGAGAGGTCAATGTTTCAGGGGTGAATCACTTCATGGCATGGTCATTGTTAGCCATGCTGAATTTGCATCTTACATCATGATCCACTATTTGCATTTCATTTCCACCATTTAAATATCATCTTCCTAGCATTTCCTATACCCCTTATCCCTCAGCATAACCTTATTCCCATAGCACTCTTAAGCATGGTAAAATGACATTTTCTCTTGTACCAATGAGTGATGTTGGTGGCATTTCTGCTATGGTGTTTTTTAATTCTTTGTTGACGTCTCTCGGGCCACTCCTCCAGATGTCAACAAAGAGGGGCCATTGAAACACCAAAAAATTTTGGGTTCTGACATCTCAATTGCAAATTTGACTAAGTGTTAAAATGATGGCACTTTGCCCATATTTTTTCAAGTGTTGAGTGTAGTCAGCTCCAATTGCCAGATTTGCAAAATTTTTCTAAGTGTTAAAATGATGGCATTTTCTACAGATTCACATATCACGTTGTGCAGTGTAGCGCAGCGTAGCACCATGTCATGTTGTGTAGCGTAGCACAGCATAGCACCCTGTCATGTTGTGCATTGTAGTGCAGCGTAGCACCATGTCACATAGTATAGTGTAGCATAGCACCCTATCAAGTCATGAAGCATAGCATAGTTGTTAAGCTCTATAGCGTAGCACACTTGTCCAGCTATGCAACCAACATCCCATGTCCTATGCATAACATGAGATGAGTGTAGCAACTACTGTCTCATGTCCTACGCATAACATAGGACAAGCATAGCAACCATCATCCCATGTCCTACACATAACATGAGATAAGCGTAGAAGACAACATCATGTCTCCTATGTGTAACATGGGATGAGCGTAGCAACTAGTGTCCTGTGTCCTACGCATAACATGGGATGAGCATAGTAGCCAGCATTTCGTGTCCCATGCGTAATACAAGACAAGCATAGTAGAAAGTGTCTCATGTCCTATGCGTAACATGGGACAAACGCAATAGCCAGTTTCTTGTGTCTTGCACGTAACATAGGATGAGCGTAGCAGCCAACATCCCTTGTCCTGCACATAACATGGGACAAGCATAGGAGACAACATCCTGTGGTCCCACCCACCACATTGCCATGTGGCACCTAATCTGCATTTTGTGCTAACCCTAGCCCTATAAGCAACCCTACATCCTAATGTTTCAAAAGAGAAAGATGGGGGGGGGGGGGGAGGAAGAAGAAGAGGAGGAAGGAGGAGGCTTTCATTATTGACCAATAAGGTAGTTAGCACTTCCATTTTGGCATTTGGCACTTTAGCATCTTGGCACTTAGCTTCATGGACGAACAGGACCCTGAGTACACCACACCGTCAGAGAGGCATAGCTACACCACATGATACACTACATCCCCATTGCAGCCCCATAGAACATCACATGGTACATCGTGGCTACCAACCTAGTAGGCATAGTCCAATATAGTGAGCACTAGACTTCATAGTCTGACACCACTGAGGCTATGACTGCGCTCCCACTACGCTTATTGTACACTATGTATACCATTGTGAATTAGCTACGCTCCCTCTTTTAGGGTGGTGCACTACTATTCTCAAATTATGTTGCATTTCTCAAGCATTTATCTTTGGAATTTAGTGTAATGCTTGTATTTTCTTACTTTTCATATATATTTGCACGTTCACGTCATAGTTCTCAGGCTGGGACATCCTACTAGGCTCTAGCTTTCTCTAACCCGATGCCCATGCATAATGTAGTATAACTCTTCTCACACATAGTCATTTTAACACCACGTAAGTCCCTATCTAATTGACAAGACTGTTCAAGGCACCTTGTTTGGATTTTCTCTAGCATAGCCCTCACATGTATTCAGGGTTAGGTTGTACACCCGTGGACCTCTCGATGTTCCATCCACCAATGTTTTCAGACGTTACAAAAGTTAATTTAGTTTTTAAACCAACAATGAAAGCTAAAATTAAGAAGTTATTAGATGTTGGCATAATATATCCAATTAGATACGTAGCTTGAGTAGCTAATTTAGTACCAGTTAGGAAAAGGAATGGTGACATAATACTCTGTGTTAACTTTAGGAACTTGAATGAATCTTTAGTTAAGGATAGGTATCCACTTCAAAGTATTGATAAAATGCTACTAAAAGTATTAGGATGTCAACCATATTCATTCCTAGATATATTTTTATGTTACAACCAAATAATAGACAAGCATGATAGATTTAAAATGGCATTCATTACAAACTGGGTAATTTTTACATTCAAAAGAATACCATTTGGCTTATCAAATGTAGGGACTTCTTTTTAATGAGCAATGGATACAATTTTTTAAGGGGTTTATTAGGGAAATTATTGCCATTTATTTAGATGATATTACAACTTATTCAATTCATGAGTTGGACCATATATTTCACTTACAAAAAATATTCAATAGATGTAAAAATTTTGGTATTTCTTTGAATTCAAAAAAATGCATTTTTGGAGTAAAATTAGGTAACTTACTTAGGCATATAATTGGTCAAAAAGGAATAACTATTGATCAAGCTAGAATAAAATTTATTCAGCATATAAAACATCATATGAATAAGAAAGCACTAAGGTCTTTCTTTGGGAAATCAAACTTTGTTAAGAAATTCATACCAAGATTTACAGAAATAAAAAATCATCTTTTAGAAATGTTGAAAAAGGATGTTGAAGTATGAAAGACCAAAGAATAACTTTAGGCTTTAGAACAAATCAAGAAATCCATTTTAGTAGTCCTATATTTAGTAAAGCAAAAGTTGAAAGAAGATTTTTGGTTATATGGCTTTTCCTCAATAGATTCACTGGTTGTAGCATTAACATAAAAAGATGGAACAAAAGAAAAGTCAATTGAATTTATTAGTTACCAATTAAAAGGAGTTGAAAGAAATTACTCTAATATAGAAAAATAGGCATTTTTGTGATTAAATATTTGTTACATTTTAAGTATTATTTATAAAATGATTTAATCATAACAAATGCTTATTTTTCTAGCTTTTGGACATTTTATAGAAAATGAAAATACAAATAGCTATAAGACAATTTCTATTACAAAATGAGATTGGTATTAAAAGAGAAAATTGGATCTTCAAGATTCAACAATTTAGGTTTACTCTAGAAACATGTCAAATCATGAAGAATATGGAGTTAGTTAGAATGATGACAATAGAATTTGGACAAGAATTATTAGTTTCTTCTAAAATTAGAAATTGGTACAATGACATTGTAAAGTTTCTTACTAAAATCTATTGAAAAGTAAAGAAAGAGCTTTTATAATCAAGACTAAGAGGTTCATTTTCACTTAGGGAATTCTATATAGAAGAGATTTCAAAGGTGTCTTACTAGAATATACATCTAACAAAAAAATTAAAGAAATTATAAAGCAATTCCATAATCATGAGGGCTTATATTATGGGTCTTTTAGAACCACCGTTCAACATATATTGATATATGTATTATATTGGTCCACTATGTAGAAAGATCTATGAGATAAAATTTTAACTTGTCATAAGTATCATATTCATGGGTCAAAGCTAAAAAGGGCTAATACTCCATTGAAACTAGTAATAATAGATACACCTTTTCAAAGGTGGAGGTTTGATTCTATAGGAGCTATTACTTTATCAAAAGGAGGACATATATTTATTTTAACAGTTGTTGACTATTTTACTAAGTGGCTAGAAGCTAAATTGTTAAGAAGAAGTACATCCTATGGCATGAGTAAGTTTATTGAGAAATATGTCATAAATTGGTTTGGGATGCCATAATCTTTGGTTATTGATATTGGCATGGCTTTCCAATCAGCTAATTTTGTAAGATGGTCTTTTGAAAGATCAATCTTGCTCTATTCATATTCAAATTAGTATCTACAAGGAAAAAACCTAGCAGAGTCCACAAATAACAAGATGATTTTTCATATTAAGCATTCCATGAATAACAATATAGGAAAATGATATGAGGTATTGCAAGGGACCCTTTGGACTAATAGATTAGAATTAAAAAATCTATAGGAATTACTTTGTTCACTTTGGTTTATAAGATTAATGTTCGCATAACTAATACAACTGTATCTTCAGTAATAAAATTTATGAAAAATTATAGCCCATGATCAAATAAGGAACATGTTGTGATGAATTTATTATTAAAAAGAGAAGCCAAAATTGATAAAGGTCAAGATAAACTCTTACAAAATGAAACATTAATGAAAAGATGGTTTGATCATTAAGTGGAATGGAAAACATTTGGAGAAGGATATTTAATGTTGTTATGGAAAGTTAATAAGAAAGATAAATCTAACAAATTCTTAGCTAGATGGATTGGGGCATTAATAATCAAGTAGCAAGTATCTGAAAATACTTTCGAGCTTGCTTTATTAGATGAACAGGTGTAAATCTATCTATTTAACACTCTTCATCTTAATCATTATTTTGGGCAACCATCCACTTAGAGCATCTCAATAATGTTCAACTAGATTTGTAAATATGTACATAGTGTTTTATAACTAATTTTCTTAGGAAAATTAGGAGACTAGAGCTAAGCTATAAAATTAATAAGATCATGGTTGGGAAATTAAGGTCAATCGTTAGAAGGAGATTATTTGTAGATCCTAAGAAGGTTAAAATGAAAGCAAGGCCTTTCATCCCATATTTTTCTAGGTGTTATCCTAAACACATGTGAAGAGTATATTATTAGGATATTTCTTATGGAGAATCTTATAATTTCTCATTCATGACCTAGCTTTTTGATGAATTCTCTATTCTTACAAATGGTAAATGAATTCATGTCAAAGAATGGGTTGAATTTCTAGATTCTTTGGATCTATAATTAAGAGAGAATATTAATGAGGAAAGCACAATTTGATATTTCAACCATGAGGATGTTTTAGTGAATGAGCATGAAAGTGACATTGGAGAAAGGCTCAAGAGTTTAGAAAAATAAAAATAAGAGCCTAAGAAAGATGAGATTTTAGAAGACCATAAGGAAATGTAAGTTCAGGATGATAAAGTACAAACTATTATACCTATTGAAGTAAGAATTGCACTTGAGTATTATGGATCTTTAGAACAAAATGTTCTAAGAAAAATTAATATCATTGTATAGTGCCAACCATCTGCTTAGCTTTAGACTAATCTATTTAAAGCATTGTAGGATTGGGATTTTTTATCCCTATTTATCCTTAAGCTATAGGGATTCTTTTTGCCAAAATATTTAATCTTTTATTCCCTTTTTGCTTATATGTGAATGTTGAAAGGGGGTTATGTTTATTTGGAAAATTTTTTGTTGCAACAATAGCCACTTTCATGGAATAGCAAAGGACTTGAATTGTTGAAATTACCTCTTTGTGCGATATCCCATGACTTTGAAATATTGATATACTTGTGTGATGAGATTGAGCTAAGATTTATTATGCCATATTTATCAACAAAAAACAAACCCTAAGTGGAGGTAAATTTTAGGGGAAGCTTCTACGAAGATGCTATGCAGATTAAAGTCCTTGTGATCAAATTTATTTTTGGAATAAACGTTTTTAAAGTTGAAAAAGAAACATTAAAATATTCTACTCTATTGATCATATAAGCTTATGAAGTTTCATTTTGTTTTAGGAGCTAGAGTCTTGGATTATATCCAACATTACATGGAATAGTTATAAAGATAGAACTTGTATGAGCTTAACCTATCCTAGAGGAAGCCTCTTTTTATTTGCTAGTTAGGATAAGACCATTGAAAATGGATTTACAAAGCTTAAAGACGACTTTCATCTCAATATGGAATTAGCATTAGAATAAATAGTTGAGTGTAGAAAGAAACCCCATCATTTTAGGAAAAAAGGTCTTGATTTGAATCTAACTTGATTCTTTGAAGCTATTTTAGAGTGGCATAATAGAACTAAAGATTAGCCCTATAAAGATTTTCCAAAAACTATTCTAAACCTGATTGATGATAAAAATGGATTCATTAAGTACAACTACAATGTTAGGTCTTGAAATTAGGCATTTCTTAAAAAATCAAATATGATTCTACTAGCAAGTGTGTAAAATGATTTTTCCAAGTAAGCCATATTTAGATGAGAAGATTCATGGGATTGAAGAATGGTTCTATGAAAGGGCTCTATAAATAGGTTCTTAAGTCATTTCCACTTTGACAAGTCAGTAACAACATGCAAGAGTTTGATTATGTGGTTTGTAGAATCAAACATCAATTTTACAAGTGATTATGAAATTGATTCTACCATGTGAGCTCCTATTAAGAATGATCACATGGATCCTAGATTTAGCTCTAAGAATAAGTTTAAAATTAGTTCTATAAGCCATGTCATAATTCAATGAAGGATCTTGAAATGAGGTGTTATTTATAGAACCACAAAATGATTCAACAAGAAATGCACTTTTATATTCTACAATGTTAGCTTCATTTTTAGGTAAAGGATTTGTAGAATGAAAAAATGATTTCATGAAAAGGCTTTATAAACAAAGAATTACATTAAAAGTTCTTAAGAAATACTATGCACTTGATTCTACTTTGAAAAATCAATGATTAAGATGATGTCACATACTTTTATACAGAAGCTCAATTACATGGCTTGTAGAACCAAAATTTAGTTCTACAAGAAAGTGCAAAAGTGGTTTTATAGTGTTAGCTTCAAAGAAAAAGCATCACTTATAAAGCTAAAATTTGGTTCTACAAGTGAGCACGAAAACTGTTCTACCATGTCAACTTGTAGAATAAGTCTATAAAGCTAAAACTTAGCCTTATGAAGAAGCTTAAAATTGGCTTAGCGACATCAGTTCTTCAAAATTCACCAAATTCATAAAGCTAAAATTGACCCTGAAAGGAAGATTTAGAGGAGATTTTCCATATTATCATTTACATAGTGCAAGTTCATAGAACCTTAAAGTAGATCCATGAAATGGTTCTATGAATAAATAGCTAACCTATTTCCAAAGGATGCATTGACAAATTTTAAAGAAAATTTAGCCCTCACTTCCACATCAGCTCGTAGAACTAGTTTATGAAGCTAAAATTCAGCTCTACAAAAGAAATTATAAATTAGTTCTATGAATCACATCAACTATGGAAAATTAATGAGCTCATAAAAATGGACCTCAAGGAAACTCTTCCATGTCAACTTCTATATAATGCTAATTTGTGGAACCAAATATTAATTCTACAAAGAAAAGCCAAAAAGGTTTTACAAGCCATGTTAGGCTAAATAGAGCTCATCTCAAACCCACCAAGAATTATGCACATGCATGCTATACTTTTATTCTAGCTCCTAAAGTTATGAAGTAAAGGCAAAAGAGTATGACATAGCATGGGAACTGAAAATTGGACTTACAAAGAAGCTTGAACTCATTCTTCCACATTAGCTCCCTTGTAGAAAAAGTTCATAGAACTGAAAAATAGTTCTAAGAATAAGCTCTAAAATGGTTGATCAAGTCAACTTTAGAAAAAATGGAATCACTTGTAGAGTTAAAATTTTATTCTACAAGAAATCACATGAATGGTTCTTCCATAGTAGCTTCTTTCTAGAATGAATTTATAGAGTCAGAACTCAACTCTATGACTAGGCTTTAAATCACCTTTACAAGATACATTAGTTTCAAAAAGTAAATAAGTTCATCAAGCTAGAAGAGTTAACTCTAAAAGTAGGCTCTAGAGAAGCCTTATCACATTAGCTTTTATATTTAGCATCAGTCCATAGAACCAAAAATTGGTTCTACAACCAAAAGCTAAAATGATTCTATGAGCCATGTCAGGATAAGAATATCTCATCTTGGGTGCACAAAAGAATACAATTCTAATTTATGCACATGTGCATTAAAGTTTGATCTAGCTTACTATATTGCAAGTAAAAGCTTAAGTATATAACACAACTTGTAGAATCAAAATCTAGTTCTATGAGGAAGCTCAAGAACTACTCTACCACATTAGCTATTTTGTAAAATAGTTTACAAAACCAAAACTTGGCTCTACAAGAAAGTTCAAAAATGGTTCTATAGGTTGATGTTAGCACTAAGATAAGGCTATATGAAAATAGAAGCTACATCGACAAGAATAGATTGAGATGCTAAGGCTCAACTCTTAAACTTTTAGAAATCAAAGCTCATGACATGTGATAAGAACCAAGTCAAACAAATTATCTAAAATTAAGCTAAATAATAAAGAATATATTTCAAGTCACAAATACATTAATAAATAGATCCAGGAAGTGAAATAGATCTAAGAGCAGTATAGAGCTACCATTGAAGTGCAAATAAGTATCTCTAAAGTTCTCATAAAATCCATGAGAAAAAAAATCCATATTTGTGTAGATGGACAGAAAGGGGTAGGAATTGTTTGATTTAGCTAGAGTGAAGAAAGAATTATTACCTTATTACAAACAAGATTATTTGGATATCTCATAAAATCCATGAGAAAAATAATCCATATTTATGCAAATGTACAATAGGGGTAGGAATTCTTTGATTTAGCTAGAGCTAAGAGAGAATTGTTATCTTTGTATAAGCACAGTTATTTGGATATTATGATAGTTATTGGGATTGTAAATGAAACTGCCAAGAAGAAATTGACATATGAATAAGTTTTTTTCGACGTAGGAGCTACTTCAAAAGAAAGAATAAATTCAATAACTTAATTAGGTTTGGAAGAAAAAACCACAAAATAAGTCTTAAAGGAGCTTATTGAAACTAAACTAGATACAATGAATTAGGTTATTAAGGCTCTCTTAAGTCATAAGAGATTATCTCAATAGTTATCAGTTGAAGGGTTGTAGATTCAAAGAATGAGGAAAATTTATTAAGAAACCAAATAGTTATCCAATAGTTTACAGTTTTATGAGAAGAACGTGAAGTAGTTATGGCCTTAACTCTTAGAATAATTATAACTACTAGAGGATGCTATATAAATCCCATAGCATATTTGTTGGAGACATCAATTTAGAAAAGATTTGTTCTTTGGAAAGGGGAAATAGTAAGGAAAGAAAATATTGTAAAAGACTTTTTCTTGATGGAATTTTAAATAGGTTTTTTCTATTTCCTGTAGTTCTATTTTTTAGTTAGCCATTATATTAAATAGCCTTTTCTTATATGTCTAGTCTAGTCATTTCATAGCTATGTTTGGATGAAGTGTTTGTTTTGGAATAGGTTATTTTATCTATGAGCTGAGGTTCAACTTGTTTCTATTATTCTAGTTAATTAAAATAACTTTTATAAGTGTCAATTTTGAATCAGTCTATCATAGCAATGATGTCCTCTTTGTTAAATTCTAAGCTTTATAAATAATTTTATTTCCTTATTCTCTTCCTTACTTTAGGAAAATTTTTATGACCTAGCTTTAGGAAGTTAGCTAACAAATAGCTCAGAATTAAAGTTTGATATCTTCTATAAAATCACTCTTCCATTATACTAGTTATGGAAGGCTTAAGGCTAGATTTGTAGGGAATCTATTTGATTTTATTTAATTATGCTAAGAAATAACTATATGGGATAGACATTAACTACATATAAAACAACACATTTTTAGGAGGATTTACCATTGTCGATTATACTTAGCCATATTTAGCTTAGAAGTATTAGCAAAAGCTATTTGGTGGTATCCATGCCTTGGTGGTACCAAAGACCAATAACTACCTAAAATAAGCAATTACTATAAGATGTTTCTTAGCATAGGGTTGTTCCATTGTGCCAACACAACCGTGGTCTAGAATGTTTTAGATAACTTGTTTTAGCTGGCTACTAGTCTTTGGTTTTACAATGGAACAAATACCCCCAAATAGCTTTTTTTGGTTTAAATGAGCTAATGGCTAAATCTATATTATTGATCATATACTTCAAAGAAATTGTTGTTTCGTCTATAGCTTCCTTTCTAAGCTATTCCTCAACATAGTGCTAAAAATAAATAGATTTCTTCTTATTTAACTTTGAATTCAACATAGCTAGGATAGTGAATGAATAAGTTTTATAGAATATGTTATTCTTTCAATTTGATCTATTTGTAAGGAAACTTCTCAAAGTCAAATTTTACAAAATTTATGCTAAATAGATAAGAATCTAAGATCAATAAATTATTTATAAAGCTTAAAATTTCATTAAAGATGACATCAATTCTACATTAAACCAATTCATAGTTAATACTTATAGAAGCTATCTTGTTCAATTAAAATAATAAGAATAAGTGGAACTATAGGTTTTGATAAAATAACTTAATACAAAACCTATCATTTAGTTAAACATAGCTATGCATAAATCATGCTAAAAAATTAAAGAAAAACCATCTATTTCTAATGTAAATTGAGAAAAAACTAGAATAAATAAGTGAAAGCTATTTAGAATTCCATTAAGAAAAAGTCTTCAAAAGTTTTTTTCAAAAAGTGTCTTCTCTCTCTTCCTCCATTCTCCAATATGTTCAAAGCTTTATATAGTAGCTT
>MNCI01018729.1:17155-35386 GCA_015680685.1 Gnetum montanum
TCCTGTTGGATCTCAAACTTAGTACCCGTTAGGAAACGATCTGGTGAGTTAAGGCTATGCATTGATTTTCGTAACCTTAATACTTCTTGCATCAAGGATAATTATCCACTCCCTCTTACGGAGGAGTTATTGCAAATTGTGAATGGTGCTCAAATGTATTCCTTTTTGGATGAGTATTCGGGATATAACCAAATTTTAGTGAATAAGAAGGACCAATATAAGACAGCTTTTACAACAAAGTGGGGAACCTTTCAATTAGCTAAAATGCCATTTGGCCTCATAAATGTTGGCTCTACCTTCCAAAGAGCTATGGACAAAACTTTTGAGGGGCTAATTAGAAAGTGTATTATTATCTACCTTGTCGACTTAACTATTTTCTCTAAAGATAGAGGTATGCACCTTAGAGACCTTAGAAATGTTTTTATGAGATGTAGACAATTTGGCATCACCTTGAATGCAAAGAAATCCATCTTTGGTGTTCAAAGTGGTAAATTTCTAGGTCATATAGTGACCAAAGAGGGGATTGTGATTGATCCTGAGCGAGTAAATGCAATTTTAGAAGTACCTTACCCTTTATCCAAGATTGATCTAAGGGCTTTCTTTGGTAAGATTAATTTTGTTAAACGATTTATCCCAATTTATGCTAAATTAGTTGGACCATTGAATGACATGCTTGAGAAAGATAGTAATATGCATTGGACAAATGATAGAAAGAATGCATTTCTTGCTATTAAAGAAGCTATAATTAATGCACCTATCCTAGCTTCTCCTTGGTATGAAAATGATTTCTACTTATATTCCTTTTCTAGCGATATTACAGTTGCTGCTATCTTAACCCAAGACATAAACGATCAAGGTGAAAGACCCATAGCTTTCATGTCTACACCTTTAAAGGATGAAAAATTGAGATACTCACCTGTAGAGAAGAAATTATATGCTGTGATAGAATCCTTGAAGAAATTCCTCTACTACTTATTAAACTCAAAAGTCTTTGTCATTGTCCCCGATCCAACCACCATCGCTTTAGCCAAATTACAAGATACTAGTGAGAAACGTGCTAAGTGGGTTATGAAGCTTCAAGAATTTGATATTCAATGGAAGGTAGCAAAGTTAGTTAGAGGGACTGGTCTTGCTAAATTAATAGTTGAAGCTTCAGCCTCAGAAAATTGTGATCTATCCATAGATAAAGAATCAATTCCTCTTCATATATTATCCATCAATGAAGAAAATGATATCCCATTTGCTCCCAATCTGTTGTATGATCCATGGTATGGGGATATCAAATTTTATTTAACCTTCCACTGTTGTTCCTCAGATTTACCTAGATATAAAAGAAAGCTCTTAATATCAAAATGTTCTAAATTCACTCTAATAAGCGGTGAATTATTTAGAAAAAATTTCCAAGGGATATACCTTAAGTGTTTGAACCAAGAGCAAGCTACTGAAGCTGTAAAACAACTTCACGATGAAGGACATATAGGATACCGCTCATTAGTTTATAAAATTGTGAGGGCTGGTTATTATTGGCCTACTATGATTAATGATTCTTATAACCTAGTTAAGACATGTGTTCAATGCCAAATATTTAAAGGTAAAGATTCCAAGAGTTCAGCCCCATTACAACCTATAATAGAAACAAGACCATTTGCCTAATGGACCTTAGATTTTATTGGAGTAATCAATCCTTTATCTACCCCCCTACATAAGTTTATTTTGACAACCACTGATTATTGCACATGTTGGTTAGAGGCAAAAGCAACCAAAACTACATTATCTCGTGAGGTCATTCGCTTCTTAGAAAGTGATATAATATCCAGATATGGTTATCCTTACGCTCTAGTCGTTGATAATGGGCCCACCTTCATTTCAATAGAGTTTACAAATTGGGCTAGAGACCATAACATCATTGTCAAGGCAGTAACCGAATATTACCCACAAGGTAATGGTTTGGTTGAGTCTTCCAACAAAATTATATTAGATGGGATTAAAAAGTTGGTAGCCCAAAATCCACGAACTTGGCATGAACAACTAAAACGGGCAGTTTGGGCTGATACGAATCATTACAAAGAATCGCTCAAGACTACACCATATGATTTAGTGTATGGACAAGAACCCATATTGCCAATTAATTTATAGATCCCTACATATCAATTCTTCTTGGACTACTTACCAACTAACAAGCATCTAATATCACAAGCATGTGACATTTTGAACTTTGAACTTAAAAGGGTTAAAGCAATCGAAAATATATGTGGTCATCAAAAAATTATCAAGAGATGGTTCGATAAAAAATATGCAACTAAAAATTTTCAAATAGGTGATCTAGTCCTTAAGAGAAATAGAGCGTCTGGTCAAACTCGCCCTCAAACTAAGTTTTCACCTATGTGGTCAGGTCCATTCCAAATTGTAGACATTACTGCCCCAAATGTATTTAAGATTGCTGATTTGCAAGGATATAGGTTAAATAGGAATTTTAATGCATTTCATTTGAAACATTTCTACTCAGGTACCCCATGTGAGCATCTGATAGATTCTTAGTTGCATGTTCTCTTCCCCTTTTTCTTTGCATTTCATATGTATATTATTGCATTTCCATATTTTGCTTGCATTTTCATCATTTTCTTCTTAGCATATTGTTTTGATTATTGTGTTCTTCATATGATTTTAATAATCATTGGTCATTTGAGTTACTTGATATTGGCTCATCTTAACACCATTGGAAAATAATGTAGGTATAATATAATGATATAATGCTATAAAATCTGCTTTATATTTTATAAATGCTATAACTCTTTCCAATTGATTCCAAGGTTTCAGTTTATTTGTTATGTTTGATTATGAAGCATTTGATTTATTCAAACTTATCATGTTATCATCATGATCATGTGAGTGTAGGATATGTGATGTTGGAGAGTGGTTAGTCATAATTACTAGGTGACCTTGGAAAATTATATCCTTTCCTCTCATAAGCCCAAGCCCTCAGGTATGATGATCTATGGCTATCCTGTGAACAACGGGGTGAAGTGTGTTCATTTCTACTTGAGAACCCTTAGCCACCTAGGAGACCTACTATGATGCCACTAATTAAAGGCACATACACAAGGGTTGAATTACCCCATGGGCAAAGTTTCCTTTAAAAGAAAAACAAAAAAATGAGGACCGTGTTCATTGGCTGTGTAATAAGTTCTTGAGTGTGATGGGGTCCGATAGCAATCCTCACCATAACCTTCGTTTCCCCTTATAAATTTAAGTTTTTCAAAAAAAAAACCAAGGAAAAATCTAAAAGTTGTGGCTTACTATGATCTAACATGAGTTTTAGCTCATCCTCCTCATTAAGTTTTGTATAAGTCACTTGCTCAAAATAGTCTGCATACTTTTACTGTTACCCTGTGGGAATATTGAGAATGAGAGCTTCAGCATATATCTACATATATATATATATATAATTACACATTTATATCTATAGATCTTAGTTGAAATAACAATAAATTATATATTTAGATTTTAATGGTTGTTTGGATGGCCTATGTCGATGTCTCTTTCGATTATTTGGTTATTTTGATCATGTTCAGAACATTATAGTTTATTTTCAAGTTTGCATTTCTTGTTTCATATTGCTTTTGTTTCCCCATCTGTTGCATTTTCATTCAAAATTTTCTAGTTTTTGCACTTGCATACAATCTGTAGTTTTGGGGCTAAGTGTTGAGGCCAACCTCACCTATGCTAGGCATAGGGCCTTGTTTGAACAAGTTTTATAAAAATAAAAAATTAAAAATTAAAAATAGAGGGCCATGAGGTTGCACATGGCCATTGTCCATGTGCTAGTGGGCTTCGTTGGCCCATAAATAATAGACAAACAAGCATCCACCCATGACTCATGACCCATGATGATTATCCTGTTTTGTTTCTTTTTCTTTGTAGCAATGATATGAGGAAAAAGGCAAAAATAATACATGGCAAAGGTTGCTGGCAGTTTAGGGTTAGGGTTTTTCTCTCGCTAGCCCACTATTTAGAGAGAAGAGCAAAGCCAAAAGGAAGAGAGGAGCAGGAGAGAAATGGGTTTCTCTAAGGATGATCAGAGGAGAGGTGAGCATCTCTCTCTGTTCCTATGCAGTCTTCCTCACGTGGCGATGGCAGACGGTAGGGCGGCAAGTCTCTCACGGACAGTAGTCTCTCTCTCTGTGCTGCAGAAAATGGTAGGGAAACGTACTCATGAGATGCAGGTGGGTGGTCAACAATAGTGATTTTTCTGTTCTAGCGGAGCCAGAGGGGCAGTGATGTTTCTGTTCTAGCGGAGCCAGAGGGGCTGTTCTGCTGAGAGCCAAAGTGGGCAGCGATTTTTCTTTCTGCTGAAAGCCAGAGTTGGCAATGATTTTCTATTTTGCGGGGAAGGCAACAGAGACAAGCAGGCACCTGGGCTACAAGTTTTGCTGCTTGGATCATCATTGCTTTGTGTTGAGTTAAGTTTTGTTTTGCTCAATCATCTTTAATTTGATGTAAGGTTATTGTAACAAGACCATTACTATTTATCAAATGTTTATTTCTGAATAGATTGTTAAAATCAAACTTTTGCTTGTGTTTGGAGTTCTCAAACTCCTGGTTATTTAAAAAAAAACAACAATTTTTCATTTCCCTTGCCACTTTATTTTTCTTGTTTAAGTTTGGGATAGTTATTCTATTTAAGTTTCTTTATCAAATTTCCTAATTCAATTTATCTGTTTAAATGTCACATAGCTTTTTCAGTTGAGACTATTCCCGAGTTTCCGTACCCATACGCGAGGCGCCCTACGATAGTCTCCTAAAACCAGTTTTCACAGCATGTCCAAAATTAACCAGTTTGCATCAACAGTATGATAGTTGATGTCTTAAATTAAAGAGCAACGACTTCAATACAGATCATGTGGCCGAGTTGTACCTTCAGTTTCCGGTTCCCCCTACATATGCCTGTGGAGATTTAGCTCCATAGGTAGTTAAGGAGGTGTTGCTGCAGTTGCAAGCCTAAGGCCAAAAACAATGCACAGACGTTTCTCAAACCAAAAGCAAGTTCTGCTTGCACAAGAAACCATACACAAGCTCACCCACGACGGGTTTGCAGGGAAGTACAAGACAGTAGTTCTCAAGAAATTAAGCATGCAAAAAAGACTAACAATTACAGTGCCTAAATACTTACCGCGTTCGGCAAAAGGCATGCCATATGGCATTTCTGATATCAGAGTTCTATGAGCTTTTCTTTTTCTGTAAGGCTATGTTTGATGGAAAAACTATCAAGAATCTATTTAAGGGTTTGCATGAGGGTGATAGCATCATGCAGTAAAATATTGAAAAACAACATAGGTATTTGATTATGCTTTCAAAGGCATAAGACGTCAACATTACACTGAGTGGGAAATTGCCAACAAATATATCAACGTTAATGATGTTATATTGAATAAGAAATAAAGCACTTTTCCATAGTTTAGGGAATGAAAGAGTGAGCAAAGAAACTATAATTTAAAATCTGTAAAGTAGGACAAGCTCCAACTTTATTGGTAATCACTTCTTCCACATCTAGAATATGTGGAAGTTGTGCAATAGCATGGCCTGTGTTGATGCGGCTTCCAGGCTTCCAAGGTCTTTCAATGACAACCAGGCCACCATGGCTGCATTCTTTTTAGCTTCTTTCTCTGTCTTGGCTGCTTTCCTTGTGAACGTTTCCCCAACAACCTTCACCGTGCTTAAGAACACCAGTAAATGCCCCGGTCCAGATGTCACCATCGAGTAAATTGGTGAGGGTATTCCAGCCTTCGCTGCCATCGTTTGCAGCAAGTTTTTACACTTTGTCTAAGATCACTCCGGATGGATTCCTCTGCACGTGTGCAATGCTTCTCCTCCGTTTGCCATAATGTGCTCAAAAACATTGAACTTACAAAAGTTACGTTGTTAAAACTCACCATCGCTTTAAATTGGGAAACGTGGTATACGCCTTAATGCATGCAATAGTATGAAGGCAGGTTAAGGCAACATCTCTTTGCCAGCTCCTACAGCTCGTTTTTTTTTAAACATGTCTGTACTACTTAATTAAAAAAAAAAAGGAGAGAAAAGTTTATGAACCAAGAGACTAACTCTAAATGCACATGCAGATCACCCTGTTATGATCTCGTTCACACCAGAAATAAAATGTGTAGCTATTTCAAAAGATAAAGGAAAAGAAAAATGCCACGGCATATCATTTTAAAATTAATACCCAAACCTGAGTCAACCTGCCCACTACGACAACGGTTTCCTGTTAAGCATTGCTTATTTCCTCGATTCAGCGTCTCCAGTGTGTCAGGTGACAATGAAAGAAATGAGTGAATACCCAAGATTCAATCTTAGCAATCCTGATCTTTGGGCCGCTTTTGTAACGGTGACGAGTTTAAATTCGGTAATTTCCTCTGATCTTTGGGCCGCTTTTGTAACGGTGACGAGTTTAAATTCGGTAATTTCCTCTGCAGCAGCTTAACATAACCCGCTGACGTTACATGAGGTTGCAGGGAATCTACGGTCTTCCGTTGATATGAAGGCATGCTTTGCTGAATCTGCGTAACAGGCTGAAAATAGGGATTAGAAGTGGCTAGTCGTCAGCCTCCTGCTGTCCGCATTTCTGATTCTACGAATCATATTCTGGGTAGTTTCAACCAGGTTCAAACCGGAAAGTTATGCATTTCATAAAATCTCAGCCTTGAAGAATGCCCGATTCTCGGCGGCCTCTATCACAGAAAAGGTGGCAAGCATATTCTACGCGCAGGCAGCTGCCCGACAGTCTGCAGTAGCAAATGGAGTTATCATTATGACCTACTGTTTCATGGATTCTTGGTGATTCTCTGTGGGCTTTTGGGAACTCCTACGTCTAATGGAGTTATTACACAATCTGCATAAAAAGTTGGTCAAGGTTGCTAAGAAATGCATGAAAGAGAATGCAACAATGAAGAAATTGTTAGCAGATCTGGCAGCAAAATATGAAATTAGATGAAAATAAAGAGCAATCGGCACAAATCTTTTAAGTGGAAAAACCCCAAAGTGGAAAAATTATCAAAAATGGGGATAACAACGTTCTCTCTTCATCACAAGGAGAGAACAAGAAGAAGTCTCTCTCTCATGCAATAGGAGAAGAATGTAAGAGTGGAATGGAAAGGGGATATCTATGATGGATCTGAATTGAGGTGAGGGAGGTCCCTTTTATATTGGTGAATGGTCCCTTAAATAACTAATGATAACCACCCACTATTTTAGTAACCACAGTCGAATTTTAGCATGATAACCATGGCCTAAATTTATCATGATAACTATGGCCAACAGTCTCCCACTTGGAGATTTTGATTAAGGATCAATCATATCTCCACACCATCCTTTCTACTTTGTCATTCTATGTTGCTTATACTTTTGCTAGGTCATATGAGCATCTATTCCAATGCTTTTGTCCACGATTTGCCATGTACCGACCAACTGCTCCCACTACTTGTGCAATGTCTGGTCTTGTACAAATCATAGCAAACATTAGGTTTTCCACTACTAATGCATACGGTACTCGAGATATCTCATTCCTCTCTACTTCATTGCTAAGACACATCATGGAGGATAATTTGAAATGAACAGAAAGTGGGGTAAAAATTGGCTTACAGTCTTGCATGTTGAAGCATCGCAAGATCTTACCCAAGTAGTTTTTCTGAGAAAGCCAAATCTTCTTGTTATTTTTGTCTTGGTGAATTTGCATCCCTAAAATCTTGTTTGCTAGTCCCAAGTCTTTCATATCAAATTCCCTAGCCAACTCTGCCTTCAATTCTTGGATTTGCTCTTTGTTGGGGCCTACAACCAACATGTCATCCACTTACAATAGCAAAATGATGAAATCTTTATCAAACCTCTTGAAATATGTACAAGGGTCTACACTAAGTTTATTGCACCCAAGGCTCATGATATATGAGTCAAATCTCTTGTGCCAACATCTTGGTGCCTGTTTGAGACCATATAAAGATTTGTTCAACCTACAAACCAAGTTCTCTTTGCGTTCTTTTGCAAAACCTTCTGGTTGGAGCATATAAATCTCTTCTTCAAGATCTCCATGAAGAAAATCAATTTTCACATATAGTTTTTCTATATATAGGTCAAACGTAGCACACATTGCTAGAACTACTCTAACTATTGTAAGTCTAACCACAAGAGAAAATATCTAGCTGAAGTCAATTCCTTCTTTTTGAGCATATCCCTTTACCAACAAACTTGCACGATATCACTCCACTTAGTCATTACTACCACATTTGTTCTTATAGATCCATTTCTGTCCAATAGCCTTCCTTCCTTGTGGTAGTGTAACAAGATCCCATGTCTTGTTTTTGTGTAAAGCTTCAACCTCCTCCCGCATTACTACCATCCACAAAGACACATCTGGACTTTTGAGAGCCTCGTGTAAAGTTGAGGATTCTCCATCCTCTATTAAAAGGCAGTATGCAACATTGCTTTCAGTAACATACTCTGAGCACCAAGTTGGTGATCTTTTTGCCCGAAATGACTGACAAAATTCATAAGCTTTAGACTAGACCGGTTCTTTCTATTCATACATTAATGTTGCTTTAGAAGTAACCAGATCTTTAGCTTTTGTATTATCTTCTACCTGAATTCTAGTAGTCTCTGAATTCTCCTTTGAAGTGTTATCATCTCCCTTCTCTTGCATTTTATCTTTTGCAAATATCACATCTCTACTTATGACAACCTTATGGGTAGTGGGATCCCAAAAGCAATACCCCTTAACTCCATCAGCATACCCTAAGAAGATACATTTCTTGGACTTTGGGTCCAACTTTGATCTTTCTTAGTCATTATACATCACATACACAAAACTTACAAATGTATGGAGATGAGAATAAACAACTAGCTTACTAGTCCACATTTCTATTGGTGTTTTTAGATCAATCGTAGTTGATCAAGAGTGATTGATTAAATAACAAGTAGTATTGACTACTTCTGCCTAAAATGACTTGGTTAGATTTGCAGCCCTTAACATTGATCTTGTTTTTTCCAACAAGGTTCTATTCATCCATTCTACCACTCCATTTTATTGAGGAGTGTGTGCTACTATGAACTACCTCTTGATGCCTTCTTGTTGACAAAATGCATTAAATTCATCACTTTTATATTCTCCTCCATTATCCATCCTTAGACACTTGATCCTTTGTTTGGACTCAAGTTCTACCTATGCTTTAAAAACTTTGAAGACTGAAAAGACATTCACCTTCCTTTTGATTGGATACACCCAACATCTCCTAGAGTAATCATCAATGAAAGATACAAAGTATCTTGCTCCTCCTAGGGAAGTGACTCGTGTTTGCCAAACATTAGAGTTCATCAAGTCCAAGATGCCTCTACTCTTAGATGTTGATGTGCTAAACTTTAATCTATGTGGCTTACTAGTAACAAAATGCTCAAAAAATGGTAAACATACCTGTTGATGCATAAATTTTGATCATGCCAACACCGGAAAAACTCGTTTGAGGAGACTATAGCCTAGGGCACCTCCTGTATGGGTACAAAAACCTGGGAATAGTCTCAGCTGGAAAGAGCCATGTGACCAAGTGATAGAGAGATAGAGAGATAGAAAACATAGAGAGAGATAAAACATGAAAAAAACTAAAGGAGAGAGAAATAGGAACCACCGATAGGATGCATGATTGTGTCGCCACAAGAATCATGTGTAGTTGCAATCAACCTTATCAATACCCTGGGGACCACCAACTGCATAAACATCATGCACAAATCCACCATCCACGACATGTCATTTGCTGAAATAAAAGAAGATAGAGAGAAGGTCCACCGACTAGATGCATGGTTGTGTTGCTGCAAGAATCATGTGTAGTTGCGATCAAACATCACCAATGCCCTGCGGACTGCCAACTGCATAAACATCATGCACAAATCCACCGTCCACCACATGCCATTTGCTAAAATAAAAGAAGATAGAGAGAAGATCCACCAATAGGATGCATTGTTATGTTGCCACAAGAATTATGTGTAGTTGCGATCAAACATCACCAATGCCCTGCGGACTGCCAACTGCATAAACATCATGCACAAATCCACCGTCCACCACATGCCATTTGCTGAAATAAAAGAAGATAGAGAGAAGATCCACTGACAGGATGCATGGTTGTGTTGCCGCAAGAATCATGTGTAGTTGTGATCAAACATCACCAATGCCCTACGAACCACCAACTACATAAACATCATGCACAAATCCACCGTCCACCACATGCCATTTGCTGAAATAAAAGAAGATAGAGAGAAGAGCCACCGACATGATGCATGGTTGTGTTGCCGCAAGAATCATGTGTAGTTGCAATCAAACATTACCAACGCCCTGTGGACTGCCAACTACATAAACATCATGCACAAATCCACTATCCACCACATGCCATTTGCCCAAAGAAAGGGGAGGTTTAGTCCATGGCTTCACGGCCTTAGCCTCACTAGCCTAGGGCTTCCTAGCCTGACTTCTCCTCCTCTCCTCCCTCCAACTCCATTACCTTGATGGCTTTTTATAGCCAATTTTAGGATTAGGGTAACCCATATTTTTTTTTCTAATTTTTATTTTTAATTTTTTTTTATTTTTTTGTTCTTCTTTTTTTTTTAATAAACAAAGGCCCCATGCCAAGCATGGGCATGTTGGTACCAACACTTAGCCGCCAACCGAAAAGGAAAAGAGAAAAAAAATGGTTAGGACAAACCCCCAACTAAAAGGAAAAGAGAAAAAAAATGGTCAATTCAGGCCCTCCTTCTAGCGCCAATAAGGTGTTGATGCATAAATTTTGGTCATACCAACATCGGAAAAACTCATTTGAGGAGACTATAGCCTAGGGCACCTCCTGTATGGGTACAGAAACCTGGAAATAGTCTCAGCTGGAAAGAGCCATGTGACCAAGTGATAGAGAGATAGAGACATAGAAAACATAGAGAGAGATAAAACATGAAAAACACTAAAGGAGAGAGAAACAGGAACCACCGACAAGATGCATGGTAGTGTCGCCACAAGAATCATGTGTAGTTGTGATCAACATCACCAATACCCTGCGGACCGCCAACTACATAAACATCATGCACAAATCCATTGTCGACAACATGCCATTTGTTGAAATAAAAGAAGATAGAGAGAAGATCCACCGACTGGATGCATGGTTGTGTTGCCGCAAGAATCATGTGTAATTGCGATCAAACATCACCAATGCCCTGCGGACCGCCAATTGCATAAACATCATGCACAAATCCACCATCCACCAAATGTCGTTTGCTGAAATAAAATAAGATAGAGAAAAGATCCACCGACAGGATGCATGGTTGTGTTGCCGCAAGAATCATGTGTAGTTGCGATCAAACATCACCAATGCCCTGCGGACCACCAACTACATAAACATCATGTACAAATCCACCATCCACCACATGCCATTTGCTAAAATATAAAAAGATAGAGAGAAGATCCACCGACAGGATGCATGGTTGTGTTGCTACAAGAATCATGTGTAGTTGCGATCAAACATCACCAACGCCCTGTGGACCGCCAACTGCATGAACATCATGCACAAATCCACCATCCACCACATGCCATTTGCCCATAGAAAGGGAAGGTTCAGTCCATGGCTTCATGGCCCTGGCCTCACTGGCCTAGGGCTTCCTAGCTTGACTTATCCTCCTCTCCTCCCTCCAACTCCATTACCTTGATGGCTTTTTATAGCCAATTTTAGGGTTAGGGTAACCCATCTTTTTTTTTTAATTTTTAATTTTTATTTTTTTGTTCTTTTTTTTTTTAATAAACAAAGGCCCCATGCCAAGCATGGGCATGTTGGTACCAACAATACCGAATTGAGCCCAAGAAGCAGTGTCTATTTAGAGAGAATCTTCAAACCTTGTTCTGACATATGACCAAGCTTTCGATGCCACAACATTGCGATTCTACTTCCAAACTAGTTGATGCAATAGAAGACTCTCCCACTTGATGTGTGTTTCCTAGAAGTATGTACAAATTTGCAGCAACCTTTTTTGCCTTCATTACGACAAGCGCATCTTTAGTAATCTTCAAGATCCCATTGTCTATATGAGTTTTGCACCGAACATCATCTAGATGTTCTAAAGACAGTAGATTTTTCCTTAGGCCCTCCACATGATGTACCTCTTGTATGGTGTGAATAGTATCATCATACATCTTTATCTTGACAATACCACTACCCATGATTTTCAAAGCATGATCATTTCCCATGTACACAGATCCTTTTGAGATTGGTTTATAGTGATAAAACCATTCTCTCCAAGAGGTCATGTGTCATGTTGCTCCTAAATCCAAGATCCAAACATCAATGAGCTTTTGTTTGCCTTCAGAAATAGTTGCCTCACTATATAGAACATCACCATCATATGAGGTACTTGCCACATTCCCTTAAGGATTCTTTTCATCACTCTTCTTGTTCCAACACTCCTTGTTCAGGTGTCCTCTCTTGCCACAATTGTAGTAAGTAATGTTTTTCTTTCTACTTCTTGACTTGGATTTACCATGAATTTGGTTCCAATTGGAATCACGTTTCATAGATCTCCCTCTCATCGTTGTTAAGGCCTTCGCCTTGTGTGCCAACCTATCTTCCTTGTTCTTGCACCGACTTTCTTCTTCAAGAACTACAACTGCAACCTCATTGAAGACAAGATCACCCATAAGGACATTGTTGGTCAAGTTGATGATGAGTTGATCATATGAATTAGGTAGACTTTGAAGTAGAATTTCTACACATTCACCTACATCTACTTTATGGCCCAATAATGTGAGTTGAGCAAATAAAGTATTTAGGGTGTTGATATGGTTAGTTACCGATGAGGTTTTTGCCATAAGAAGAGTGTAAAGTCTTTTCTTCAAGAAGATTTTGTTGTGGAGATATGCAATACTTGAAAGAACCCCATCTGCTAGTGCCAAGTGTAAATTGGCAATAGCATTACCATCCATTTCATTCCACTTGTCGTCATTCGTGGCCTCTCGTGACCTTTCTCCAATAGTTGCCAAGAAATTATCTTTATGCAAAATTGCCTATATCTTCATTTTCCACAATGTGAAGTTACTTCCATTGAACTTCTCCAATTCGTATTTGCCAGCCATTTTGTAAAATTTGTATACTTCCACGGACTATGAACGTGGCTCCAATACCACTGTTAGTAGATCTGGCAGCAAAATATCAAATGAGATAAAAATAAAAAGCAATGGACATAAATCTTTTACGTCCAAAAACCCCAAAGTGGGAAAAAAAACCATGGGTAAATGTAGAAGGATCTTATATCAAAAATGGGGATAACAACCTTCTCTCTTTATCACAAGGAAAGAACAAGAAGAAGCCTCTCTCTCATGCAATAGGAGAATAATGTAAGAGTGAGATGGAAAGGGGATATCTATGATGGATCTGAATTGAGGTGAGGGAGACCCTTAAATAACTAATGATAACCATCCACTATTTTAGTAACCACAGCCGAATTTTAGCATGATAACCATGTCCTAAATTTATCATGATAACTATGGCCAATAGGAATTGTATGGGAAAATACAAGAAACTTATAATATGCACTAGAAGAGATGGAAAGACAGATCTTTATCTCCTAGACAATTCTGTTTCTGATCCAGAGAAAGATATTGGTGAGCTACTTCTCCTTAGCAATTTGTTGCAGGCCATAATGGTAACCAATTCTGAGAAAAGATTCTACTAGTTGTGACCACTCAGATCGCAGCCGTTGTTATGAGAACAGTCAAGAACACTACTGACACAGGTAGAACCTATGTCTCCGCCATTCACTAGCCAGGCATTCACGAGGAGTAAAGCATGGCAAGGCAATGTGGCAGCGGTGTAACTGGCCGTTGGGCCTACACGGTTAATAAGCGCTACGTGGCCGACGATAGTTCCGAGGGTTCCGACAGTGTCGGGCAGAAGGCAGGCGGTGACGACGACCAACCCAGAACGGTTGCAGAATCTAGGGTTTCATCAAGATGCTGGGTAATTATGACTCTGAACTCATCCTTGGTGAGAGTTCTCATCTTGTTGTGAGACAGAGCCTTGAGTTTGGCTAGAACCTTCAAGAAACTGTTGCCTTCGATGATAACTGCCATGGACGTAGCCTTGGCCAGTGCGCAGGTCGTGGCTACTTGTGTGAATATAACGAGCACCCAGGGACAAGAGATGACGAGCAGCTCCGACACCGACTCTGCGCCTGCACGGTGGTCATTCTGGTCAGGGCGAGCGTCTGAATCGTGTTCCAGAGCACGTTCCTGATGGGTTTCAAGAACCATCCGATGAATATTCATGGCTTTAATTTCTACGTCATCGCGCAGGGTCTGGGAAATTTTGATGAGAATGTCATTTGGAGATCTGTACGATGGTGACAGTACAGGGTGGCGTGGCACACCGAGCCGCTGAGGCGGCGTCTGCGGCGAACATCTTGGGGTTTGTGGAGACAACGCTCGCGAAGCCCACCAGGGGTGGCTGTGGGGAATCCTTTCTTGGATTTCATCACCGAACTAGTCTTGGACGTGCTTCCCAAAGCAGTTTGGAGAGAAGCTGCGAACAGATTTGTGAGCCAAAAGGTGCAGACTCATTGGAGAATGTGTGCTTCCAAGAAGCATGAACAAACAAGCTTATACAAGAGGTCACCCATTAATCAGATCTAGTGCTCTACATTGAGGTAAGTCTTTTGTTAAACCCCTTTGTTTTTCCTACAACTCAGAGCTTTAATCTCCGTTGTATCTTTGATCAAAGATAACATTTTAATCAAGACCTCTATTTATATTTATATTTGGACTTTTCAAGCTCTCCATTACTTTAAAAGTTTCATTTTTTGAGCTTGTTTAATGTGCAACTATTTTATTTTTACTTATCAAGTTGAAAATTCAAACAAGAGACACCCTAGGCAATAGTCTCTTAAAATGAGTTTTTGGTGAGTGTTGATGTGTTACCAAAATTTATGCATCAATGCTTATAAATAAAAAGTCTAAGTTTTTCTCTTCTTAATGTATATAAGTAATTGGTTGTTAAACTTATATTACAATATGTATTCATCCAAATTTTCTATTATGTCTCATAATTAAAATTTTACATAAGGTGATGTCTAAGCATAATAATTAAGTCATTTATATCAAGTACTATCCTTATTTTTTTCCCATGTTAAACCAGATAATGCTATGATGGTGAAAGGTACCTTAAATATAAGGTAATTTATACATAAGTGTGCCCTATTGATCATTTGTAAGTGGACTCTAGATTTTGATGTCCAAGTTTATAAATATTCTAAAGTTTTATCTTCTATTGAGCTATTTAATCTTCAATTAATTTTTCAAAGGGATGATTAGTGAGTTGTTAGACTTCTCAATCCTATTAAGCATTTGGAATCCACTTCCACAAAATTTATTTCTCATAGACAATTTTCGTATTGAAATCAATTTCCTAATTATAAAAAGCAATTGGTATTACAAACAAATGCATACACTTGCATTCATTTAATCACATATTATAATCCTCCTAAGTCGTGTAACTTTTATCATTATGAATTATGTATATTTAATGCCTATTATTTTCTACTCAAGAAAACAAATGCTAAGGAAAGGAAAAAATGTGCTAAAGTTAAAAATAGAAAAAATAATTTAAAGCTAAATATATAAAAAAAAACCAAGTTAATGTTAATGATAAGAATAATTAAATATCAAGAAATAAATCAAAGAAGACAAAAACTTCTTTGAATATTTTTACTTGTATTATAAGTAGTATTGATTAATTTGGAGAAATAGTTCATAAAGCAAATTTGTCATGATTTGATAAGAAAAATGTAACTTAAAGATAAAAAATAATGTTAAAAAGGAGGTTATGGTTGATAGTAAATATTCTGCATGTAAAGTTTACATTAAGTAGTGAAGTGTTAGTGATAGAATATTTTATGTTGAGACTACCAATTTGAGATCACCTTAAAATGTTGTAGCTAAAAATTTTTATGATTTAACTTTGTTGCTCCCATTGTTACTTGGTAAATCTATATAGTTTTATTTTTATTTTTTATGAAAATGTAATATTTTTCTAATAAATACTATGGGTTCTCAAACATAATAAAGCTTCAATTTTAGATATTCCACTATAGCTTTCTCCTACTACCTTAAATTCTTTTGTTATTTTAAGTTCAAGTATGAATGTTGAAAGTGTTAAAAATGTTAGGGTCAGGACCATTTTCCTTACAAACAATCAACTTTTCTCTATTGATTTTCTACAAAAAAAAAGGAATGAGAAAAGTTAGAACTTTAAAAAATGAATATAAGTACATCCTAAGACATATAGTCAACATCATAGAACAATTGTACATGAACATAATAGTGCCTCAAGTGTGAGTTGAATTGATAATATTTTATGTAATAAAATAATGAGCTAACCACTTGAGCTACCTATCTTTTGTAATTTTTTTTTCAAAATAATCAATTATAGCATTTTACACATAAGTCTTAAAATTAAAATGCTTTTTCTTTCCAAATTGCTTTGGATGTTTTCTATTCATTATTAAGCATATGATTTACTCTGAATATTTTTTACTTACTATAAATATTATTTTTGGCATTCAACAACCCAACACCTAGCCTCTCATCTCCTCCTTCCAAAACACCTTCAAATGATGCAAATTAAAAACTAAGTATGTTAAAACTAAAGATTATAAATAAATAGCTTCTCAAATTATCAAAATCTTTGGAAGGAATTTTTCTAAAATCTTGCTTAAACTACGCAAGGATTTTATCAAATTCCTTATATGATAAAGTGAGCTTTATTAAAAGGTTGAATAGTTAAAAACTTTGAAAAAGTTGAATAAGGTGAAAAAAGAAAAGGATTATCCCAAAGTAATAAAAATGCACAAGAAAAATCATATTAAAGATTTCATGTAGAGTAAGAAATTAAGAGCTTACATTTGAAAACCTAAATTGCTAGACTTAATAAATTTAACATAGTGTTAATGCATCAAAATGAAATTGTGTCCACTATTAAGTATTAACAATGAAGTATTAGCCTACTAGTAAGATTTTTGATTTGATAGCTTCAAATTATGGGTTCATTTTTAGTGAGCAATGCTTAGTTATAAAGTTCTAATCTAACATATGTCTTGGGGGTAAAATTTTGTTAAACAAAAGTTTTAGGTTCAAAAATTCCCCCTATAAAAAGATGAATTATCAGACCCTAAAATGAACCATGGATAAAAATATGGAATCATTTATGGGATATGAATTAATTACTTAGAAATTGATATAATCCATATGTAATACTTAATATTCAATATTAATCATATGGACAACCTTAATACCCAAAGTATCAAAACTTATAATATAATAAGCATACTTGAACAAGTCATAAATATTAAGCACTTAACAATATCCAAGACATGTTACACCAATATCTTACATATATCTTTTATACAAAATATTATAAGAGACACAATAGATAACCACATGAACCATTTTATAAATCCATAACATGGTTCCAAATATACAACAATGCTAAAATCATTTATTTGTATTAAAACCGTGAGGTGATAGGCTAGTGATAAGACACTTAATTTGAAAGCTCCAAGCCATTTGTTTGATTCTAGTGGGCAATGTTGAGGTATAAAGTTCTAATCTGACTATAAATCTTGAAGTGTATCTATGTTACAATTATTTTGGGAATCAACAACATTTATTTGTATCTCATCATCACTTCCACTACATACTCTGATCTATTATTTATACCACCACCTAAAATCTCCATCCAAGCCTCCAAATACAATCTACATAAAACACATGTAGGAAGGGTTAGAACACCTTCACAGAAGAGGAAATCATCTTGTTGCCACCCAAAACAAAGCTAAGGATGGGGTCCATGTTGCAAAGCATATTGTTAAAACCAATAACAAATACCATTAACTTATTTATTAACTAAAATCATCAACAATTTCCATTAAGCCATTAATCTACCATTAACCCATGATATTCTCGTGAAGTTTCCAACATTATACGCTAGAATAACGATAAGATTCATACTAACTTAAACTAGTCATCAAGGCTTCTTGGTTGTGAACTTTACATCTCTAAACTACCCTCATGAAATATAATTATTGGATCACATTTATGCCTATTATTAACCCTATAACTACCCTAAGTCCTATCCCCTCACTATTACCCTAATCAAGGTTTGATAATGACTA
>MNCI01018734.1:1427-40224 GCA_015680685.1 Gnetum montanum
ATTTACCAGATTCACATAGTCTCTTATTGAGTAGAAGTTGGAGGAAGAATTTCTCGGGTTACATATCAACAGATTATTCTCACATGTGGCTACCTTGGAAAGGAGAACCGAATCAAGTATACATCTATAGTGAACCTTTTATGATTGATAACATTACTTCAAATGGAAAAAGTAAGATGGTTGAAAAAGGTGGTGTTGAAAACAAAATTTGTACACTCCAAGAAAATGAAAATTCATTTGAGAAAGAAGATGAGAGGATTGCTGAAGAAAAAGCTCAAGAAGATCAAGTTGAAAGCTCTAGCAAGCCAAAAAATAGTAGAAAGATTGCTTATGAGGAGGTTAGAGATATGAGGATTCCTACCAAAGTAATCCTCCCCATTCTCTTCCCATCTCAAGAATAGTCTATGAACAAATGACTTAATAATGTACAGTTTGTTGTTTTTTTTAAGAATGAGGTTTTTATACCACCAAACCTTATGTTTGATGGGAATTTTCCTCCAAAAAGATTTATCTGTTCAGTACAGTTCAGTTTTAAAATGGGGCTCGCATAAATTACTTTAAGCCTTTTAAAGGGGGTAGAAATGTTGGCACATTTTGGCCATTTCATGGAACAGGTTGGCATGATAAAATCAGCAAGTAAAAAAAAAAGAAATCTCTTTTCAAACTTCTTAAGGAAAATAACACAATTGTATCAGAGTGTAGGGTGGTATCCTTGGAATATCATAACAAGATGAAGAGTTTTTTAGCAAGTCCAAAAATCTTTGATGACATTTATTTCTTTTAATTATGGATAGCTATGACTCATATTTTTAGAGCACAATAATGTTATGTGATACTGTGAAAAAGACATTTGAAAACTGGAAAAACAACAACAGGGCAACAGAACCACTTCCTCCATGGTTGTCTTTACTGCCACTAAACGGCTTGTGGGTCAAGCTACCATGAATCAGTTTGCATGGAACCACCAAAATACTGTCTTTGATGCCAAGAGAATTATTGGCAGATGCTTTTTAGACCCTAGTATTCAGACTGATAGAGGTAAGTTTCAAGGGTGGAAATAAACGATTTACTATAGAGGAGATATCTTCCATGGTGCTACTAAAGTGAAGGAAATTGTTGAGATTTTTTTAAAAAATGTGAGCAGCAATTGCTTAGGATTTGGATAGTGTTCTGAGAAGGAAGAGAGTGTTCTAGTTTGTGATTTGGGTGGAGAGAAATTTGATGTTGCTATGCTTGAAATTTAAAAACATTTGATGTTGCTGAAATTGAAATAGAAAAAAATTACAGAGATGCGAACGCAACGCAACACAAAATGCAGAAACCCTCATATTTGCATTAAACAAGGGGGTTCTTTGGCTCTCTATTTCTTGATCATTCTTCATCTATTTTCTTCATCTAGCGGCTTTGTCCCTGTTAGCATTTCCTTGCCATTTTTTTGAATTGTGAATAGAGGACCAAGCTCAGGATTGGGATTCTTGTTTGCCTCCTAGCGTTGGCTGTGAAATTTTTGTTTGCAGGCCGAGGCATGGGCGTTTCAATTTTATTGTGGATTTCTTCATCAAGCAGCTGCAATTTCCTGCAACAAGATGCAGCGACGGATTCTCAACATTAAATTCTAATTTGAGGCGATACAACTAAGTGAAGCCGATTCCCGTTCAGAAGTACGCAATTCCGATTTCTTTGGCCAGACGGGACCTTATGGCTTGCGTGCAGACTAGATCAGGGAAAACCTCTGCGTTCTACTCTTTGATTATCGCAGGGATGTAGTGCAGGCCCTACCCTACTCCTTTCCACAGGTGAAATGGTGACAAAAACCATGACAAGAGACAATTGGCTCGGCTTGGTTTCAAAAGACTGCACGCTCTGGAATACGATCAGTGCCTCTTTCAGGAATACATTCAACGGATACACAACTGCACCGATCTTCAGGGTTTCTGGTTTTCAACGCCATGTGGAAAATGTGTGAGAAGAAATGGTTTGGGGCTTGAGGCACGTGTTGTGGACCATTGCAAAGTAGTATTTTCATATCCTGAAGTATTGTAACATCACCAAAATATTAACAAGGGAATATTTGGATGCTCAGCCTGAGGGTTGGATGACTTACGCAGCAAAGAGAATTGCACAATTAGGANAAGGGAGATAGATGATCAAATTTTATTTATTGACCTTTATGTTGTTCCTAAATATACATATATAAAGTTATATGTATAGCTATTTTATAAAAAGGGGGATTTATGGACATTTCCAACTATAGCTTTTATTTATATAATTGTAACTTTATGTGGAAGTTGTAACTTCCTAGCCTTAATCCATGATGTTTGTAACCATTAAAAAGGCCACTTGTCAACTATAGCCTTTTTATCTCCACAATGGCCACTTGTCAACTAAATGGGACACGTGTCAACTACAACCTTTTTTTCTCCACAATGGCCACTTGGCAACTAAATGAGACACTTGTCAGATGCAGCATTTTTATCTATATGGTGGTTACAACCACCCAAAATTGTTGTAACTTACCTAACTTGTTGGGCAAGTAACCTCCTAACTTGTTGGGCAAGTTACTTGGGAGAGAAGTTAGGTAAGATATTTTTGAATATGTAACTACCTTTGAACCCTATAAAAAGGCTTTAGGGGTAAGAAGAAAAGATCATCATCATCAGGGGGTCTCATATATCACACTTTTGAAAAGACATTGGGATCACACTTGGACTCTCACTTGGAGACACACTTGGGGTCTTGAGAAGAGCATTGTAAAGAAGAAATTGTGAACGATTGCTTGTAAGATGGCTTGCTAAAGAAAAGATTTTAGCCTCTTTGCCATGGTCCTGTGAGTTATGCTTATTGTTTTTTAATTTTGTTTAAATTGTTTAGCTAGTGGTTTAGATAGTATCATCCTTGGCAAGTAATTTTGGGATTTTTAGATTGCTCTTATTGTTCTTGTTGCCCAATAGAAATTTCTGTTAAAATTTTGCTATAAAGGCACTTGTGTTTAAAAGTCTTAAGAGCATTTTAGTAGTAAATTTTGTTATTGTGCAACGTATAGGAACTGCTATTGAGATTGTTGTAAGAGAGCCTCTGCTTGTAGTCATGCCGTTGAACGATTCAATAGTCAAGAGGGTTTAGAAAATCTTTGGTATTTTGATGGGACCAGAATAGCTTCTTTTTATCTTTAAAGTGAATCTCCGTGGTATTTCGATCAAAAATTGTCAAGTCTTTTGAAGGTTCTGTTGAATGCAATTGTTGACATCCACTATCTAACCAAAATGGAGTCTCGTACGTGATAGTTTAAGCAGCAATTTTTTGGTAGCATAGTAGGATTGTCTTGAAGAAATTGCTTATTTGAGCCTTGGAAGTTTGAACAATTCGTAGTTATTGAATTTGGGATAGCTTTATTGCGAAGTGTTTACTCGTGTCATTTTACCTTGTTTAAATATTTGAGGTCTACACAAATCTGCTTTCTTTTCTGTCTATTTCCATCGAATCTTGCTCTATTTCTAGTTTTCTTGTGGAACTATCTCTTTCTCTGGGGAAAATTAGAAGTAGATTCGCAGAGTTGTGCTCAAATGTTTTTGCAAAATTTTATTTGTTACAAGTAGGTATTATAAGGACCGCATAGACTAGGCAATTGAACGAAATAGGAACTCTCAACAACTCACAGTACTTGGCAAAGTTGGCTGAATCTCTTTAAGACAAGTCATCTATAGTTTACACATAACACAATCGTTTCATATTTCACAACCGCACGCCGCAACAGCACACACACATACTCACGTTAACTATTGAGTTTATTTGAAGGTATCTGGGCCTTGGTGTTGCTAGAGACCAGCAAGCACCTAAATCCTGTTCGAGGACACTCGTTGGCGATCGCGTCCCAAACGGTCGCCAATAAAGATATCTCACAAGCATCGCAAAAAGAGTCGTTTACCCAAGCTTGACATGAAAAATATTCCTAAATTTGTAGGAGGCTATGATACAAATTTGCAACAACATTTACAAGCCTTCCAAGATGTTTGTGCCTTCTATAACATTGTAAGTGGATGACAAAAGCTTAAGCTCTTTCATAGGATACTAATTGATAGAGCCAAAGTGTGGTATCAATCATTGAAACCAAATTCAATTCACCGATGGTCTACAATGTTGGACCTTTTCAATGAAAGATACCAAACCTATAAAAGAGTGTTCAACCTAAGGAGACAAATCCAAGAGTGTAAACAAGAATAACATGAACCCCTAGACATGGCCTTAGATAGATATTGTGCCTTACTAAATCAATTCCCATGTCATGGTTTCTCCAAAGAAGAGAAACTTTACCACATCATAGATTGGCTTCATAGTGAAACAAGGGTGACCATTGGGATGTATGCCCCAAAGGACCTATATGAGCTCCAAGCCCATCAAGTCAAAGAGATAGTAGAGCATATGGAAAAAGAAGAAGAAGAAATGTGTAAATGGAATAATGTCAAAAAACATCAATGGAACCCAACTCTTCAATCAAAATAGGTCCAAATTTATGGTAAGGAAAATAAAACCACTTTTGATAAGGTGATTCTACAACAAACCTTGTCAACAAAGGAATCTATTGATGATCTAGAAGAAAAATTCAATAGGTTGTTGATGAGTCCTGATATTGGACCCTTGATATCAGGTACTTGATATCGTAGCCTAGATGCAATATTAGATACACAATATCATGGTTCCTGTGTGAGCCTATAAATACACAATTGGATGCACAGGAGAGTCAGAGGAAAAGTTAGTGTTAGAGTAGGATATTTTTGTTAGTTTCAATTCCTCTCAACCCTTTCCTCAGTACATGCTCACAATGTGATGATTGTAATTGTATGGAACCTTTATTTAAGTGTGACGTACTTGGACACACACATGTCTGGCAATAAATATTGAGATTACTTCATCATTGCAACATTCACTTAGTTTTAACTATTATTTATTGCTTTCTTACTTAATATCTCTTTACCTTCCTCTCCTATCCCTATTATCAAACACAGAATGAGTATGACTTAATCACAAGCATTTAAGTGTGACTACTTGGTATTCCAATAGCATACCTAGGACATCCGCTTGGTAATCCCAGCAATAGTACATAAGGTCCAAGATGTGTATAGATGATTAAGGGATGGATGCTCATCACACTTAGGCTAGCTTAGACTCTTTTCATCCTTTCCCTCTTAGCTTAATCAAAGTTACTTTCCATTGCCTCTAGGAGTATCACTAGTCTAGGACCATATCATACACCTCACTCTAGACTACGTTACAAAGAAAATACTAGTCCAGGTGGGAACACAACGAACTGTAATCAATGAGTAACTATCTAGATACCACAACTAGCCCGTCTGCAGAGTTCGATCAAATCGTGCATGAATGCTCATATTCGTATGGTTGAGTGTACGTGTACCTCACCATTCATCATTGGCGCCGTTGCCAGGGATGGTGCTAGTTATTTAGATTAGTTATATCCTACAAGATCATTGTAACAAAGTATTCACGATATATCTCTTAGAAAAAAATTAATTTCAATTAAGTCACACACGGTTCACAATAATGTCTTTCTCACAGGACTATGATAACGCAACAACCAGTAAGGTAATTCATTGGAGAACCAACGAATTATATGATGATGAAGATGAAGTTTGGAGTACTCAATTTGATGCAGGGGTCTCCCATGTACATAAACGAAGACACCATCATCCCAACTCACAATTTCATAACCTACCTAGTGACGATGAACCCCTGCTAGCCACTAAGAGCCTAATGTATATACAAGAGGCTGTTCAAATATCCTGTAGGCATCGCAAGGAAAGTTGTCTACCCAGGCTTGATTTAAAGAACTTTCCCAAATTTTCAGGAGGCTATGATTTAAATCTGCAACATCATCTACAAGCCTTCCATGATGAATGTGTATGGAACAATATTGATACTGGATGACAAAAAATTAAGCTCTTTCCTGCGACACTCATCAACCAAGCAAAAGTATGGTATAGGTCCTTAAGACTAAAATGAATTCGATGTTTGCTGACAATGGTAGAACTATTTAATGAAAGATATCAAACCTATGCAAGAGTGTCAGCCTTGAGGAGACAAATCCAAGAGTGGAAACAAGGGTAACATGAACCCTTGGACATGGCCTTAGAAAGATATTATGCATTGTTAAACAGCTACCTAGGTTATGGGTTCTTCAAGGAAAGGCTAATGTATCACATCATGGATGGACTCCGTAATGAAACAAGGAAGATCCTAGGGATGTATGCTTAAGCTCAACTATACAAACTATGGACCCACCAATTCCAAGAGCTTATTAAGCAGGTAGCAAAAGAAGAAGGAGAAATGGCTAAATGGGAGAATGTTGAAAGCTCTCAATGGGACCAAAATCTCGAATTTGCAAAGGTCCATGATCATGAAGAGGAGAAATCAACTCACCTCAAGGAGGTGGAATCATCTTTGCCAATACTACAATCACTAGATGAAATTAAGGTAAAGATTAATAAGATGATGGAATGGATGCATGAAAAATGTGGAGAATATACCAACACTATTAGATGTAGAAACATGATGAACCAAGAAGCAGGACAGAACACCCTTAGACAATCAGAAAGAAGGTTGAAGGGAATAAGAACTCAGCTGCTAATCATATGTATCAATGTAATGTTCGCCTATACAATCATCCCAAAGGTCAATGCCTAATCTTGTCACATTTACATGAGTATTGGGGAAGAATGTTACATCCAGAGTTCATACAAAAATCCTATGTTCAATCATAGTGGTGAAAATCCTAGTCATGGGGGAGGCCACCCTCAAACTGGTCACACCCTTCATATCATCCGAACCGAAGCACTTATCAGGTTCAGCATCCTATTTCCCCAACCAGGTCAACATTCTCTATCTCACCACATTATTATCATTCTCCTAAGTACTATCAACCCATGATCTCTCCAACAAAATCACCACCTCATGTACCTTACACTTCTTCTCAAATTCAATATTCTCATCCTTCATTTCCTTCTACATAGCCACCAATAGTACCAGAAGGGTTTGCACCACAGCATCAGCCCACAAATGTTACTTGTGCTGCTACTGTCAAGAGCAGTGGAGGTCCTCCACAACATTAAAAACATCCTTTCTTTAGGCATGATCAAAGAAAGAGACAGCATGGTTCTGAGACCGCTGCATCCTCCAGCTTAGCACAAGTTCAACACTGTGGTGCATTTTTCTCCTCAAATACAATGCCTCATGTTATCTTAATCGGGCCATCACTCAATACTCTAACTACCAGGCACCCCAATGAATATAACCACGTAGGGAGACATATTGATCCTTGCATACCATCTTATGGTCACGAGTGCCATAGTGGGTCAGCTCCTTATCACATAACCACATCTTATAATTTGCCCCACTATGCCTACTACAATCAAGTGTGTGAACCCCAAGTTGGGTATATTCCTACCACCACCTCAAAAGACACCCGGTGGTTTGGATATGATCGAACTCCAATGTTTCCAAAATTCTTGGATCCAAATTTTTCATTTATTAATTCTAGCCATACTCAAGGGTTTAGTCATGGAGGATATCCTTCATTCTAACAAGTAGAATTAATAAATATTTTTTATTTTCTTCAATTTTACAATTTTTTTTTCCAATTTTTCATCTTTCAATTTGTTATGTTATCTTTTTATTTGTTGTTTTATCTTTTTGAGGGTAATCTCATCAGCAACTAAAATACTCATGTGACTTGTTGGTTACGGTGTTGTTCTATGCTATCAAGTCTCAAGTGACTAATTATTTGGACAGCGAGCCCATAACATCCACTCATCCATTCTATTAATAATAGGTTCTACTCAAGGAATGATGATATTCTTGTCATCATGAAAACTTAAAAGTAATTTTGTGCTCATTATGCCTAGAGCGAAGAATGATGAACTAAGAAGGAATAGCCAAGGTGTGACATCAAGGGGACTTGTGGATTCTCTTTGGTGACATTTGTAGGTGCTATCATGTAGCCTGGTTGTACTAAGATTCTTGTAGATCTAACAAAAAATGTGAGTAAGAGTAATAAAGGCACTCAATCAAGAAACTCAATGATGTTTTGGGGATCCCACTGGAAAGACATGCACCCATGCTTGAAAGTTGGTGGCTTCTCTGGTTCACTATTGGAAAGAACAAAGTGCCAAAGTGGCTAAAAAAAAGACCATGCCACCAAGCAATTCTAAAATACTTCTCCCTTGGAAAAAATGCCAAGTGATCATACACCTTGCTGTCATGGTGCTCTTATGGTTGTCCATCATTGGATGAAATAATGCAATGTCACTGATCAGAAGAATGGACTTGGTCTTGATTTTGGAACGATGGGCTAATGGCGCATTAATCAGATCTTACACTCAGGATTCATTATGCCCTAGGTTAGTAACCTCGTGTCCCAATCTCTGCAATCCCTTCTACAATTTGCCTAATCTCGCTGTTCATGTATTTTTGACTTGTGTCTTCTGTAGCCTAGAATTCCTACCTCATCACGGTAGTATCAACCTGTGTGTGTTTTGTTGCATCAATGTAGATTACATTTAATCCTTCTAGTGCCTATGGACATTTTAAGGTGTGGTTACACAAGGGCATTATAGGTTGGAACTTGCTTTGGGGAGGACCCACTTGCATGACTTTTGTAATTTGTACTTATTGCACACCACCACATCATTTTATACCCTCCGAGTATTTCATTTCCAAATCTATTCTTTCCTTTTTCATCATTTTATCAAACGTTCCTTAAAACCATTACATGTCCTTTTATGTGTCACCTAAACAAATTAGGTCTGAAATTAAACTTTTAGGGCAACTTCCTTGAAAAAAATTTATAACTCTAAAATCATACTAAGCAAGGAATTCAACATTTATTAAAGGCAATGAGTAAGGTATGAAATAATTGAACTTCTTTCAATAACCTTACTAACAACTGATCTTTGTGTGATTATAGATGGCCCCTAAAAGAGGACAACAAGGAGGACCTTCTCAAGGTGCAACTGAATGCCCAAGGGGAGGCAAAGGCTAAGGACCTCATGAAGAACATGTAGAGCAGGAGGCACAATCATTTAGCATCCATCCGGGAACTCCTGTCACTACAAAATCTAGCCAAGAAAAAGGTGGAGAGGTCAAGGCCCGAGCCTATGAAGAGGAATGACAGCTATTTGCAGCATGGCATGTCAAGGCTAATCAAGTGTTCTCGTAGCTGCCGTGTCCATGGGAAGTGTCGACTCCATCAAACATTGGAACATCAGCATGGACAACTCATAATCCTCGGATCGAAGAGAAGAAACATCGGGCGCTTCTTCAACGGTATCAATCTTAGAAGCCTGGAGTGCAAGACAAAGGAAAGGCACCCATGGGGGAGCCACCACCACTAGGAACCACATGAGTTCCACAAGTTTTATATTTTGTGTCTATGTCCAAATTTTGTTTTATCCCACACTGTGACATGAAATAGTCCATGGTCATTCAATAATCCCATACCTATCCATTGTTTGTAATTGAATGAACTTATTTCTCACTTTTTTTGACTCAAAGACGAGTTTTTATTCTATCGTGGGGGTATGATGAGTCCTAATATTGGACCCCTAATATCAGGTACAAGATATTAGGTCTGATGAGCCTCGATATCAGGTACCTGATATCGCAACTTGGATGCAATATCGGATACACAATATCATGGTTCCTATGTGAGCCTATAAATACAAAATTGGGTGCATGGGAGAGTCATAGGAAAAGTTAGTGTTAGAGTAGGATCTTTTTGTCAGTTTCAGTTCCTCTCAACCCTTTCCTTAGTGCATGCTCGCAATGTGATGATTGTAATTGTACGAAACCTTTATTCAAGTGTGACGTACTTAGACATGCACATTTCTGGTAATAAAGATTGAGATTACTTCATCATTGCAACATTCACTTAGTTTTAACTATTATTCACTTAGTTTTAACTATTATTTATTACTTTCTTACTTAATATCTCTTTACCTTCCTCTCCTATCCCTGTTATCAAATGTGGAATGAGTATGACTTAATTACAATCATTTAAGTGTGACTACTTGGTATCCCAGTAGCATACCTAGGACATGTGCTTGGTAATCCCAGCAGTAGTACACAAGGTCCAAGATGTGTACGGATGATTAAGGGATGGATACTCATCACACTTAGGCTAGCTTAGACTCTCTTCACCCTTTCCCTCTTAGCTTAATCAAAGTTACTTTCCATTGCCTCTAGGAGTAGCACTAGTCTAGGACCACATCATACACCTCACTCTAGACTAAACCATATGTGACAAAGAAAATACTAGTCCAAGTGGGAAGACAGTGAATTATGATCAACAAGTAACTATCTAGATACCACAACTAGCTTGTCTGTGGAGTTCAACCAGATCGTGTGTGAACACTCATATTCATATGGTTGAGATGTAACAAATCTTATTGAAACAGTCATGGAGAAGATTATGCAACACAAGCTAGGCAAGCACAATCAACAAAGTACATAGAACCAAGAAATAGTTAGGAACATTTTTCAGCAGACAAGAAAAGTGGTTGACAAAAGTGAGGCTAAAGACTCCACTACAGACAAAGATAACGAGTGTGACCTATGCATATATGACCACCTAAAGGGCCAATGCCCCATATTGTTGCATCTATAGGAGTATTGGGTAGGTGCCTTAAATCCAAAATTTGTGCAAAAGTACATGCCCAGGGGACTTCCTTTTCCACAAGGTGATTATAGACAGTCCCACAACCGATCGTATCATCCTAGGGGGACTTACCACTGGCCTCAACATAGTTCTCAACCACAGTGGCAACAACCATAGTCATGGGGGAGGCCACCACCACATTATCCATATCTGTTGAAAACACACAGTTATTATGTTCAACATCCTATTTCTCCAACCAATTCAACATCCTCCACTTCAAATCGCCACTATCACTCTCTTGAGTACCATCAATACATGACATTCCCTAAAGGATCACCACCTCATGCTTCTTACCATCCAACTCACCCTCGATATTTCCATAATTCACCTCCTTGTATGCCACCACCAAGTACATAAGAAGGGTTAGCACCCCAATATCAACAAACAAGTGTCACTTGTGCTACAAATATGAAAAGATGCACTGACACTAGTGGGTCCCAACCACAATGTTGAAAGTGTCCCTTCTGGAGGAAGGTTCGTAAGCTGAAGCAACCCATGCATGAACCTACTACATCATCTGAGCCAACACAAGGCCAACCTGGTGCATCACCTTCCTCTTCTACACCAACATCCTCCGACCATACATAAGGGTCACCATCTGTTTGTACTCCCATCCCACATCCAACCAATGAATCTACAAACGTGGGGAGACAAACAAATCCATGCATAGCATCTCATACTCTAGGGTGCAATAGTGGTCTAGTCATCCATAATGTTAACACACCTCATATCCTAGTCCACCCTACATATAACAATCAGGTGTGTGACCAACAATTTTTCTACTAAGCCACCACACCACCAATAGACACCCAGTGGTTGGGGCATGAAGGGTTCCCAACATTTCATACATGCATGAATCCTTTTCATCCACTCATTAATCCTAGTCATGTCCAAATTTTTAGTCATGAGGGTTACCCCCCATTCTAATTTTTAGGATTTTTAAGTGTTTTTTTATCTTTTTGTTTTACAATTTTTTATCATTTTCCTATTCTTTCAATTTTTTCTACATTTTCTAGTCATTGTTTTAATTTTCTTTGTATGTAATCTCACTATTAATCATGTTGCCCATTGATGTGAGGTTTTTTCTCTATGTTTTCAAATCATAAGGGATTGATTATTCAGACATTGCGACCACGACATCCGTGCACCCATTCCATCAATAAGAGTATCTTACTCTGGTCATAAGGGTAATCTCCTTCATCATCCAAGCTCTAAATAACTTCATAACCATTGGGTCAAGATGGAAGAGTGTAGAACCAAGATAGAATGTAAATGATGTGACATTAAGGGGATTTGTGCATTCTCTTTGGCTACTTCTATATGTTCTATCATGTTGATGAGGTTGTAACCATATCCTTGTAGATCTAACAAAAAATGGAAGTAAGTGTAACTTTAACCAACACTGAATAAACTTCTATGGGTCCCACTAGAAAGACATGCACCCATGGCTAAAGGTTGGTGGCTTCTTAGAAACATAAAAAAAAATAATAAGTGTTCCATAATAATGCTCCTCCCTTAGACATACTTCCAAGAGATGTTACTCCTTGCAACTTTGATAGTCTTATGGTTGTTTGTTGATGGGATGAAATAATGCGGTGTCACTGAATGTGGTATGGACTTGGTTTGAATCTTGGAAGGAAGGACACATGGTTATCTAACCATTAATAACACACAAGGTTCATTATGACCATGGTAAGACACCTCATGCCCCAATTTCTGTGATCCCTTCTTTGGTCCATTCCATCTCATTATCTGAATGTTCATAACTTGTGGTTTTGTGTAACATAGAGTAATGATCTCAATTCAATGGTTTTAACATGTGTGTTTTGTTTCATAGGTATGCATTACATTCAAATCCTCTAGTGCCAATGGACATTTTAGGCATAGTTACACAAGTGCATCATAGGCTAGAGCCTACTTTGGGAAGAATCCACTTGTGTAACTTTTGTGATTTGTACTTGTCTAACATGACCACATCATTTTTCACCTTCCATGCACTTCAATTGTTATATTTTATTGTTTCCCTTATCATGAACATACTTTGTTCCATAATCAAGCTTTCAACACCTTTTTCTTGCTCATCCCTATACTTTTACCATTGACAACTTTACCTTATCCTACCTTCAGTACCTCCAATGCATTTTTCCACTTACCCAAACTACAAAATTTAACTTTCAACCTTCTAATCCAACCCACAACTTCAGTTTGCATGTCCTTTGGTGCCCAAAAACTAAAATTTTTGGACATCGACATCATGTACCCAATGTCAGGTCTGATCCAATGTCGCGTCGTAGACGTCGAGTCAGACTCAACGTCAGGTACATGACATCGAATCTTAAAAATATATATATATAGTTGGCCCCATGAAACATGAACTTCATTTTACACATTTTCCACTAGGGGAGTTGTTGCAATTTTTTCTCATGACTTAGAGCTCTACACCTCAATCTTCTATTTACGATATCTAGCTCTCTAACGCTTCAATTTCCATACTGTTTGACTCTATCTAAACCTAGAGTGTTTTACTTAGTCGTGGGGGGTGCTTGTGTGCAAACTTTCTATCGATTTGTTAAAATTTGCTATCACCTGGAAGGTATTCTAAGGGTAAGAATGTTAAAAGTATAGGAATTATAATGAAAATCATTAACGATAGTGCCAGACGTCCAATTTTTGTAACCCTCAAGCCTAAAACCTTTATTTTAAGCCACATATAATGAAAAAAAAAAGAAACTAATTGCGATGGGTCGTAGAAGAGATAGACACTTTTTGGGGATTTTCCTTGAAAATTTTCCTAACCCTACAATCATATGCATAAGGAGCTTAATGACTAAGGTTATGAGTAAGGTATGAATGGATTAATGATAATAAACATCACCTTGGTAACACTTGGTTTTTGTTTGATTGTAGATGGCCCCAAAAAGAGGTGCTCAGGGTGAACCCTCATAGAGAGTCACTAATCATCCATGTGGTGGTCATCGTCAATAAGAAGAACAAGAACAACATGTTGAATAGGAGGCCCAATCTTTCAATATTCATAAAGAGGCCCCTATTACTAGGCAATCAGCCCAAGGTGAGGCAATAGAAGTACTGGCTCCCGAACAAGGACAAAATCTCACATTGCCTCCTAATTACCTTGCTTCCATCCTAAAAAAGTCCACATTAGCCTAGGTCATTGTGGAAATGAACTTCGGCCCATTCATGGAATTCGCTTCTGAAGTAGTGCAGACACAACTCAAAGTGTCCCCATTGTGGCCAATCCTGTCTAACAGTGGTGAATGGTACCTGGGGAAGTCTATCAATTTTGGCACAATAAAGATGAACATACCACTGTGAATATCTATGGGGTGAATGTCTCTTACACAATCAAAGATATAGTTGCAGCTGTCAACTTGCCCAATGAAGGGGTCAAATTTGCTCACATGTCTACTAGATTCGACCTCGAAATGAAGAGACTATGGCTAAAAAGGATGTACAGCAAAGAAGATAAATCATATGATGAGATGATCTTGGAAGAAAGAACTTACTTCAAGATCATGGAAAAATTTTTAGTTAACCTTCCTCAATACTATTTCCTAGAAATCCAATGGTGGTTTGAAGAAACAAAATTAGGGAGACCAACACTTCTGTTTCCTTATCTAATCATAAAGTTGTGCAAGCGTGCAGGAATTTTAGGATATACCAATGATATCCTTCAGAAGGCTCAGCACGCCTCCTTTACAAAGCTCCTCAAAGTTGCAACACTAAGAAAAGACTCTAGTGAGGAGCAAGAAGTTGAAAATGAGGTAGAACTAATAACAGAAATGCAACAAGAGTCGGAGCAGTACTCACAAGCACAAGCTCTGCCGCTACCACTGCAAGATTATAGATCATTAATGAGCCACCTGCAAAGAATTGCTAAGACTGTTAGCTGGGGGAGCAGGGATTAGGCTAATATCTTCTAGGTTATGGATGATGTTATATGGCCCACCATATCAGCCAATCCAATAAAGGGGAATATCTTAATTCAATTAAGAGGAGAGGGATCCCAATGATTACACCAAATCTCTAGGAATGCCACATCCTTTCAAGTCACTTTGGAAACTAGAGAAGGCACCACAGTCATGGTGCTACAACACGAGGATGCAACTAGTGCAATAGAGGTGATCACTAATCACATCAAGAAATCATTCAATGTTCCTATTGTACCTTCGACCAATTTGGTAGGGATAAGAAATACACAAATGCTAGTTGAGACCTCAATGACTCCTGTAGTGCATGAGGATGTACTTGATCATTTGTTGTAGATAGGTCAAATGATGACCACTCTATTCAACATCCCCAATGATGTCACTATGGTACGATCAAACCAAATCACTACAAAAAAGAAGTTGGTCATGGCTAAGGTTAGGGCAAAGCATGCAGAAGCTGAGGTGCAAAGATTGCAAGAAGAGCTAGCTACCCTGCGTGTTGAACAATGAAATCCTACCCATTTGACTACACCAGACCAACTAGAGCAATTTCAAATGAGCAGCTTACTAAGCTAGAAAAGGAGAGAGTAGCTGCAGAGCAAGAAAAGGAGATGACAATCTAGTACAGCTCTACTGCAAATGCATGAACTCATGCACATAAGATGGCATTGACCGCTATTCAAGAAGAAGTTAAGTAGCTCGCTAAAGAGAATGCCTAGTTGACCATAGTGGAAAAGCAAAATAACATCTTAGAAGAGAGTGTCCACTAATTGAGAAAAAAATTGGTGAGGGTCAACCAGGATATGACTTAATTAACCCAAGAAAATAGAACCCTCTCTATGGAGGAGGTATGCGCTATTCAACAAAAGATAGCAATCAAGATCAGGGCATGGTAGAATGAGGCCAAAATACATGAAAAGTTAATAGAATACTTCTGGGACTAGGTTGGCATATACAAAAAAATTAATGAGAAGGAAATCAAGATGGCCAAGGCCCACATCAACTCCTTGACAGCACAAAATTCTGAATGGCAAGCCATTCTGGATAGTTATGCCATGGTCCACCAAGAAAAAGTTAAAAATAAGGACCTACAGATAGAAGATTTGAAATAATACATGGCATTGGCTAACCTTAGATATTCCAACCTTGCCATGTTAACAGCAAGTCATCCCAGAAGCAAGTTGGAGAAGTAAGTAGCAACCACTTATGCACTATAAGATAAGGAGTTTGCAGATCAAAAGGATGCATTGTAAAAATTAGAAGTGACAAACTCAAAATTAGAGGTGGTCAAAGCTAGCTAGCAAGGATAGAAAGATGTAGCCTCAAACCTAGCTCAAAGATTGACAGACTATCATGAGCTAAAGGATAAAGCTAGGGCCTTTGAGAAGGAATGACAGTAATTCGCAGCTTGGTACATCAAGGAAAATTAGATGTTTCTACAATTACCATGTCCTTGGGATGTACTGGCACTAGCACACATCAACATAGTAGCCTAGATGGTGCACAACCCAAGGATGGAGGAGGAAAAATTGTAGGCGTTGCTCAACTGTTACAAATTCCAGCAGCCTAACGACAAAGGGAAGCAACCAATGGAAGAGCCACCACCTCCAAGCACTACATGAGCCTTCTAGTCTTATTTTCTTTTGTCTTGTTTTGTAATAATGTGTTCCATGTTTGTACTACACCACTGCAACATGTGAAAAGTTAGTTATTTTATCCATTGTTAGAGTCAGTCAATAATCCCATACCTGCCTAATATTTTGTAAAATACTTGTTCCTCATCTTTGTTTAACTCGAGGATGAGTTTTCATTCAGTCGTGGGGGTATGATGAGATGTGATTTGATGGGCCCCAAGGTTGGATATGTGACTTCGGAGTCCTAACGTCATGTACCCAACGTCGGGGCTAATAAGCAACGTCAAATACTCTACGTCATCTCATTTGGACCCTGCCTATAAATACTACACTTGGGCTTCCATATGAGACAATATTTTTTGGCTTAGAGTTCTTAGCACATCTTAGAAATAGTTAGTTTTCAGTTCTTCCCAATGCATGCCTGCAGTGCAATGTTTGTAATCGTATAGCACCTTTGTTCAAGTGTGATGTACTTGGACATGTTACATGACTAGCAATAAAGATCGAGATTACTTCCATCATTGTAGCATCCACTTAGATTAATATTGTTGTTTAAATCATTTAATTTTTTCCTTAGTTAAATGTTCCCATTTATTGTTATTTACACTTCCTGTTGTTAAGCGAAATGTGTATGCCTTAATCATGAGCGTCTAAGTGTAAATACTTGATTGCCCAGAGGTGTACCATTTGGCATAACCAGTGATGTACAATTGGTAATCCTAGAAGTAGCTCCACGAAATCCAAGACATGCATGGACGATTAAGAGCAGATACCATCACCATAGGCTAACTTAGACTTTATTTCCCATTATTCATTAGTTAATCAATTTATCCCTTTTCATCACTAGGAGTAGCATAAAATTAGGAAATTTCATACACCTCACTTTCGACTAAACCATACGTGACAAGCTACCACTAGTCCAAGTGGGAAGATAGCAAACTACGATCAGAGCATAACGATCTAGATACCACAACTAGTCCCATCCATGAAATTCTATTGGATCATGCGTGAATGCTTTTGATTTGTATGGTTAAGCATAGGGGTACCTCGTTGCTCATCATCTATCCAATAGATGCTATGGGTCTTTGGATATAATAAAGCTTCAATCTCATTTCATTTCATTTCATATATTATTCCTATGAAGCATAAAAACTTACGAAGAAGAAACTATGATGAAATAAAAGATAAATTAGACATAAAGATAAAATTCATTTGCATAGTTAAAGTAATTGCAAAGCTAAGCATAGAGTGATTAGGAAAAAATTTTGTCAACATGGAACACGAATTTGTTATTTGAGCCTATCAATCTATGAGTTCAAATTGAAAGTGATACCATGAATCCAAAGAAGAAATACAACTTTGATGTCATTCTTACTCATAAGCATTCATTCATGGCTTTATTGATTCAAATCATCCAAGGAAAATTCAAAATCAATAATAACATTATTTTTAACAAAAACTATTTGCAACTCATGATAAAGCTTGAAGTTTAGTAATTTAAAGATGATAGGACTAGAAGGTTATGTGATGGCAGCTATACCCAATGGAGACTTGATTTCAAATGAGGACTTATTAAAAAATCCTTAAGTCATACAACAATGGGATATTTCATCTCTTCAATGAAGGTATGTTTCTACATGTTCCTATAAATGAGGAAATCATGAGTTATGTATTTGGGGATAGGAATATTTATTTGTCTTTTACCAATGCATGTGGTTTCCTTAGGGATTCTTTATCCAAAGCCATTTTGAATAAGGAAATGTATTTGACCAATGCATCAACTATTTGGATTACTAATGATATCCTAAGTGAGCCCATGTGCTTCATCAAAAAAAATATTTAATAACTAGATTGATTGTTCCAACCATAGAACATCAATTGAGTAGATTTTTCTAAAGAGTTTGTGTTATGTACATCTTTGGATGATGAAGTATACCTAGGTATGTTTCATAGTACATTATTTTGATAAGGCTCTAGTTAAGGTAAAGGAAGGTACTTTGTCTCAAATTGGATTTAGTTGTCTTTTCACTCAAATGTGGAAAAGGTTCTCCAACACACCAATGCCTCCAACCCTTCTGATTAACATGATGATTTCAATTTTTTTTGTTTAAAATAAAAATAATAAATCTATAGAATAAAGAAGTCATAAAATTTAGGTCAAGGCCAATTATTTCTACAACAACTATGACAGATTGTAAGAAGAAGGAATCCTAAGCAAACAACAACATCTACTTTACCAACAAACATAGGCATAAAGAAGCTTCAAAAGATAGGAGGCCATATGATAACATCTAAAGCTAAAATAGAAAGTGAACTTCTAAAACTTAAGACTAAACATGACAAGGAAATGAAACTTAAGGATAACTTCTATAATATTCTCCCTCTTATCTACACTTATGATATTAATGAAGCTAATTTTTGTGGCCTTGAAATGCCTAATGAGGATGTCCTTGAAGAAAGAAAATATTTGCTGAATGCTACATCATTGACTCATGTTGTTTGGGCCTCTTTAGAATAATCAACATTGTCAGCAGAGCCACTAGTCTAAACCAAGAAGGAATCAACAGTCGTAAAAGAAAGCAAATGGAGGAAGAATTAGCTATTCCTAATATTGAAACTCCCTAAATTATGTAATTTTATTTAAAGAATTTTTGGAAATATAAGATTATGGTCTTCAAAACATATTTTTAATCTCATTTGCCATATTCATCTATGAATTTGTGAGTGAAGGGAAGTTTGCTTACATGTGTGTATTACTTTGTGACTGGCCACCATGATGTTAATATTACACTCATAACTAATCATACGCATTAATTTTGGATGAAATTCTAAATGAATTTATGAAACTAACATTTAAAGGGAAGTGTTAGGCTTCAATTAAGTTGTAATTACATAATCATTAGTTTCGTAACCCAAAATGATAGTTCATGACTACTCATGTGTACTTTGCAATTATTCATAAGGTCATAACCTTTGTTGATGAAGCATCATAACCTTCCTTAAGAAATATAAAGCAAACATTATTGAAGTTATGATGAAAGTGTGTAGACATACTTGTACAAGTATGAAGTACAACCACAATAAAAGATAACCCATAAGAAAGTAAAGAAACCCAGACTGAGTCAGTCATAATCTAATGAAGAATAAAAGGAAGAAGCAATATAAGTTGATGAATGAATGAACATCATAATAAGTCAAAACAAAGAAGTTACGGTGATTCATCATAGTAACTTACAAAAAAATTCATAACTAAATAGTTGAAGTTGTTACTGACCATCCGTTGCCAAATAAGTAAAGGTGCAAGTGAGACTTAGAAGTAAGTTAAGATCTAGTTACCTAAATAGGAAGAGAAGGTCCACAAGTTGAGCCAAGTATAAGCCCAATCTAGTTTCTTCAACAAGAAGAGATCACCAAGTAAGCATCATTGCAGTAAAAGAAGAATCTATGATGTGAAGTAGCAAAAGTGTAATAGAGTTTGTACTTAAGTTGGTTAGAAATAAGTATGGTTTCCATTGTAAGACTAGCAAGTAATATTACAATTTGTAGTCTATCATATTTGTAAATGTTCTCAAGTGACAAGAATTATTATGAAAGATTAATATGAGTTAGTTAAGCACTAAGTTTATAACCATGATCAAGAAGCTCCCCTTGGCATTATGACAAAACCAAATTATTTGTTGTGACCAAGAAGGGCTAGTTATTAGTAGGCCTCTCAATCAAAAAGAACTCATGTAGCCAACTCCATTTTGTTGAGACAAGGCTAGGATGATGAAGATGATGATATGTCTTGACATACTTCCTTTGGTTTATAAGTCATAAGTACAATTTTGAAGAGTATGCTGATCTAACACACTAGTATCCCTTAAGATCAAACTTATGCTTTATATGGTACGATCTTTAACCAAGTGAGTTATGCCTAATAAATGTGTCATCATAAAAGTGAATACTCTTATTATAAGCATTTTGATGAGAGATGGAGCAATCCAACACCCAACCATACAAGTCACAAGCACTTCATGCATGACCAGATCATAATCCATGGATGAGAAAATGTGATTATGCTAGTAATTGGTTTAAGTTCGGGACGGTTGTCTTCCCACATGGAGCTAGTAAAGTCTATGTGTATGGTTTGGCTCATAGTGAGGTATATGATATGTTGATGTTGTTTGGCCATTTGGCTCCTAGTGAACATGGTGAAGTGAAAATAGTTACATAAATCTATTCTATCCTAAGGAAATGAGTATCCAATCTTGACCTTCCATACACACCCTAGGCTTCGTGTAACTACTAGTAGAATTGCCAAGTACTTTGCTACTAGGTGAACCAAATGATAGCACTATTGGATTACCAAGCAATTACACTTAACTGCTCAAGATCAATCATACTCATTCCACTTAACAATAGTAATGGTAAAGTGCATGGAAAAGTAAACATTAATTAAGAAAATAGTAAACATTATTCTAAGTAAAATAGTAAACTAGGAAAATGCTACAATAGTATGAAATAGCTCAATCTTTATTATCAATCACACTTGCACCCAAGTACAAGATGCTCAAATATAGACTTCGTACACTACGTCACACTACACTATGGGCATTCATAGTTCTATCTGCTAAAGACTAACTCATGAAAAAAAACTACAAGAGTTACGCTACTATGGAATGAAAAATTATGCAAATCTATGCACCTAAGTGTTGTATTTATAGGCTGACATGCATCCCACGATATCGCATATACAATGACATAGCTAGTGCTATGATATCATATATCCGATATCGTAATCCACCAAATTTTGATCTATCATACCCCCACAATTAATTGAAAACTCATCCTCAAGTTAAAACAAAATGAGGATAGAGTTCCTTAGAAAATTGGGAGGTAGATTTATATGACACTATTTACATAACACTTTATGTTGTAGTGGTGTTTTACAAAATGACACAAGACATGACACAATAAATTTTGACAAAAAGCAAAATTGGATGAAGCTTAATGTAGCCTATGTACTGTCTGATGGTGGTGGCTCCTCCATCAGTTACTTCCCCTTGTCATTAGGCTTCTAAAATTTATATCTTCTTAGGAGAGCCTAAAGTTTCTCCTCTTCTATTTTGGGGTCATGTACCATTCATGCTTGTTGTGTAATGTGTGATGGAGCTAGTACATACCATGGACATGGAAGTTGTAGAAACATCTGATTGGCCTTGGCATACCATACCACAAACTACCACCTCTCTTCTTCAAATGCTCTAGCCTTTGCTTGTAACTCATGATAACAAGATAATCTTCTGGCCAAGTTTGCTACAACATTTTTTTCCCTAGTTGCCAACCTTTATTGCTACTAATTTAGAGTTTGTCACATGAAGTTTCTGCAAGGCATCTTTGCAATTTGCAAACTCCTTTTCATACAAGGCATATGCGGTTGCTACTTGCTATTCAAGTTCATTTCTAGGCCTAATTGCTATCAACATGGCTAAGTTAGCATAACAAAGGTTAGCTAACCCCATGTACTCTTTCAGATCCTCTATTTGCAAGTCTTTATTTTTAACTTCTACTTGGTGGACATGACCATAACTGTCCAAGATGTGCTACCAATATGGATTCTATCCTAATATAGCACTAAGTTGAGTCTTAGCCATCTAGATCTCCTTCTCATTGATTTGCTTAAACACCCCCACCTAGTCACAGAAGTGTTACTTGTGCCTTTCATGCTTATGAGCCTCATTTTCCCATGGGCTGATCTCAATGGTTAATTTTTATCTAATTGTGAATCCTTCCTCCATTAAGAGGGTTTTTTTTCTCTTGCTAACTAGCTCATGTCTTGGTTAACTCTCATCAGTTATTCTCTCAATTGATGAATGCTTTGTTCTAGAATGTTCTTCTGCTTCTCAACGTTGGTTAACCTGGTGTTGTCTGTAGTGAGTTTTTTATTCTCTTCCTATGCTACAATGAGTGCCTTAGCATGTGCATATGCTTGTGCTTCTGCTATCGAGGCATTCCACACCACTTTCTCCTTCTCATTTTCCAATTGTTTGTTCCACTCTAGCAAGCAATTGATGTGTTCTATTCTAAATTATTCTAGTTGATCAGGCGCAACATACTACATTGGATTTCCACATTTAGCCCTTAGGGTCATGAGATCTTCTTGTAGTCTAAGAATTTCAATTTCTGCATGTTCTTCCTTGGTCTTTGTCATAACCAGCTTACCCTTAGTCGTAATTAGTGTTGATTCTACTATAGTGACATCACTTGGGATGTCAAAAAAAGTGGTCATCACTTGCCCAATCTACAATAGTTGATCTAGCACATCCTCATGATCAATAGGAGTCATTGAGGTATCAACTAACATCTAAGAATCTTTAGCTCCAGTTAGATCTGCTAGTGGCACAACAAGTACATTGAAGGATTCCTTGATGTGATTCGTGATCACTTCTGCGACTCCTACTACATCCTGGTGCTACATAACCACAACTGTGGCTCCTTCTCCTATTTTAAGCATAATTTGGAATGATGCAAAGTTCCCATAAATCTATTGTGATCATTGGACCTCTCCTCCTGATTGTAATAATATCTATCTACTGATAGGATCTGTAGAAACTATGGGTTGAGAGGCACTATCAATTACTCTATAGAGGTTGGTCTCCTCTCATGTTCCCCAACTGCTAGTCTCTGCAATATATTGCAGATGACTCATTGATGGTCTATAGTCCTACAACAGTAGTGGTGGAACTTAATGTTATTGTTGTTGTTGTTGACATTGTTGTTGTTGTTGTTGCTACTGCTCTAGCTACTACTAACCACTGTGTCCCACTTGTTATTGTTGTTTAATGGTTTGTGTGGTTTCCCAAGCTTCTGTTTATTCCTCCGCTTGATCTTTCTTTGGTGATGCTAGCTTGAGCATTTCAGCATATGAGGCATTCTGAGCTTTCTTAAGGACATCGATAGTGTACCCCAAGATTCCAACACATTTTCATAGCTTCCTAGTTAGGTAAGGAAATGGAAGTATGAGCTTCCCTACCTTCTTTTCCTCGAACTACCTTTGAATCTCCATAAAATAGAGTTGTGCGAGCTTGGCATTGTACTTTTCCATTAGAATCACACTTCCTCTAGCTGCTTAGGTGGAAAATCTATTTAGTCTGTTTGTGAGAAATAGGTGGTATGTGCATATTTTGAAATAAATTCTTTCCTCAAAAGTTAACTCATTGTAATCCTTATCCTCCTTACCATATGTCCTTTTCAACCACAGTTTCCTAGTTTCTATGTTTGATTTGGTGAACAGATGTGTTAATCTTGCCCCTTCACTAGGCATGGTCAGAGCTTCTGTTAGTTCCTTCACTGAGTATGAAATGAAGACTCCTCTATGTTGACCATAGCATCTTTTACCTTATTATGCTAGAATTGGTAGGTCTCCCCTACATACAATGCACCACTATTTAATAGGATAGGCCATAGTAGTGACACTTGAAGTTGCATCCTTACTGCCTCTGGAACAAACTCGACAAATGGACCAAAGTTCATTTCCACAATTACTATGGTCAAGAGCATCCTTTTTTGGATTATTTGGAGGCATTCTTATGACAGCATGAGGCACTATCCTTATACTTATGGTTCTTCTGTTTCTCCCTATGTCGAATGTCCAGTAGTAGGAGTTTCTTATTGGATACTAAAGGATTAAGCCTCATACTCCATGTGTTCTACTTGTGGTTCTTATGCTCCTGTTTGGCCTCTTCCTTGGCCTCGTGGTCTTTTTCTTGTCAGGTATGAGGGTCCACCTTATGCTTCCCTCTTTGGGATCATCTGCAATCATCAAGGAATTATGAATTATTAGAATGTGTTCTCTAATTTTTATAACTCCCTGCCTTTCTCATACCTTTAGTTAGATCAAATTCCTAGTTTATTAGGATTGCAAAGTTAAAAAAAAATTAGAAAGAAACCCCATAAGTATTACTTTCTTTATGGCTTAAGATAATTAGTATGGTTGATTAAGAGTCCTATTAAAGTTGTTTTGGCCTTAATATGAGTGATTTTTTCTTTGAAATTCTTGTTATTTTCCTTTAAAATTACCCTTGTAATACCTTTCAAGCATTAGAAATTTCAAAAGATTGACTCAAATTTTCCTCACTAGCACCCTCCCACAACTAAGATGACCACTCTGGGATCAGATAGATTCTAAAATCATGAAAATTAAAGCGATGTGCAAGTTATGGCTTGGGAAAGCTAGGAGGTCAAAGCTCTGTGTTAGGAAGAAAAAATGGCAAAAACTCCCTTGGCTCAAATGTGAAAAATGATGAAAATCTATCTAAGCGTCTACATATATATAGATTTTATGGGCTCTAATATCGAAGGCAAAAAATTCACATTTTCTGATAATTTTTTAGGATCAAAAATGGGTCATTTGGGATGTTTAGAGCTATAAAGCATATTCAAAGGGTCTCGGGCTATGGATGATGTATATTTTTTGAGAATTTGAGATAGAAGGTTCATAAAGAAAGAATCTCAAGCTACAAAAGTTCATGAAGTGTTGATAAGATGGATGAGATGGGTAATGAGTTCATGTTATTGGAACAGATAGTTTGAGTGATAAGGAAAGTTTTAATTAATGTTTATTAGTGTTGGAAGGATCAAAATGATGTGGAATCACTTGGCAAGCATAAGAGACAACAGTTATATAAGTGGGTCCTCCCCAAAGTAGGCTCTAGCCCTTAATGCCCTTGTATAACCACACTTAGAAGTGTCCTTAGGCACTTAAGGAGTTGAATGTAACACATATCTATATAGCAAAACACACATGTTAGTATCACCAAATTAGGAAAATTATGCTATGTTACACAAAACCACAAGTTATGATTATTCATATAGTGAGATGAAATGGACTTAAAAGGGATTGCAAAAATTGGGACGTGAGGTATCTTACCATAGGAATAATGAATTCTTATGTTCTGTTAGTGGTTAAAGTAATCATGAGCTTTTCTGTCCAAGATTCAAACCAAGTCTAGATTACATTCTAGTGACATTGCATCATGTCATCTCTTGGGGTTACAACTGTGAGACTATCACTGTCACAAGTAGTATTGTCACGTGGCATATTGTCCAAGGAAGGAGTTTATTCATTGCACTTGTTATTTTTTAGAAATTCCTGAGAAGCTGCCTACCTTCAGGCACGGGTAACATGTCTTTCCAGTGGGACCCCTAGAAATTTATTCTATACGTAAGTTTTTTTTCATCTATGTCAACCTTACCAGAGGACGACCTTCAAGCATGGGTAACATGTCTTTCTAGTCACCTGGTAAGGCAACACTTATTTTACTCTTACTCCCATTTTTTCGTTAGATCTACACCAAGGTAATACAACCTAAGCAACATGATAGAACTAACAGAAGTAATCCAAGAAAGTCCACAAATCCCCTTGATGTCACACCCTTTACATTCTCACTTGGTTCTTCACTTTCTATCCAAGCATAATGATCATGATTTTATTCTTAGTTGTTTGATGGAAAAAGAATATCATTATGGCCATGGTAAGAACCTCTTATTAATGGAATGGATGGATGAATGTTGTGGTCTCATTGTTCAAATAATTAGTCTCTTATGATGTGATAACATACAGAAATCTTCACCTTATTGGACTACATCTTATCTTGCTCTTGATTTGTTTTATTAGCAATCAAAAGTATTTACAAACGAAATGAAAAAAAGTATGAAAAAGATGAGAAAGATAGTAAAAATTAGAAAAGGATGTAAAGAATTAAAAATGTTAAAAGAATGGAAAAATTGTAAAGAATTGAAAAATGTTAAAGAATATCAGAAACATAAGAAATGAAAAGTATAAAAGAATGAAAAAATATCAAAAAATGTAAAAAAATGAAAAGAAATGAAAATTTCAATGAAGTACCTATGGTTCCAGATTGACACCCCCATGACTATCATTAGGATCAATCAAATGGAAGAGAGAACAAGTAGAAGACTATTGGATAGATCAAGTAGACTCCTTGGAATATTCATAGTAAAGTTTAACTTGTTGGATATTGACAAGAATGAGCTTATGTGGATAGCATGGGTGGTAAAGATGTAAGGCACCAAATGGATAAGTGGCTTGAACAATGTATGGTCCCTGCCAAAGTGTCTAAAATTTGGATTTTTGGGATAAATGATTAGGATTATAGTAAAGGACCTTATCACCCAGTTGTATGGTTACATGCCTTATCCATGTATCGCGCCTAAGTTTGGAGTAATGTTTATGAACTTCACTACTCATGAGTGCTACCAACCTATTCTCATCTAGAACATATAGGTTCGTGAGACACTCCTTTTGGGCTAAGCTCATATCAAGGTCAAGTTCACTAGCAGTAGCTAAAGTGTAAAGCTTTGTTTAGATTGGGAGCATTGGCAACTTGTCATAAAATAACTCATATGGTGAGTACCCTATAGGTGGTTTCCAAGATATCCTATAGGCCCATAAAGCATCATTCAATTTAGTGCTCCAATCCCTCCTAAACCTGCTAACCATCCTAGTAAGTATCCTAGTAATTTCATGGTTAATTACTTCAACTTGACCATTTGCTTGGGGTTGATATGGTGTTGTTAGTTTATGGTTCACCCCAAGTTGTTGCATGAGCTTTTTAAATGTAGCACCAATGAAGTGAGTCCTGTTGTCTGATATGAGCATTCTTGGTACTCTAAATATATTCACCACATGTTGTTGGAAAACGTTTGTAGTTGTTTTTGCTATATAACCTTTTATTGTTGCTGCCTCTATCCACTTCGTATAGTAATCCACATTCACAATTATGTGTTCTTTTCCATTCAACATCAATTGACAAGGTCCCATAAAATCAATTCCCCATATGTCAAAAGGTTCTAGTGGCTATATCCATTGTTATGATCCTTCATATCTAGCTGTAATTCCTCCATCTCTTTGGCATCACTCACAAGATTGTGCAAAAGTGTGGGCATCTCTTAACAATGTAGGCTAAAAGTAGCCTACCATCATCAAATTGAGTGCCATTCTACACCCTACATCATGGCCATCACATGGGCCTTCATGGGCATCTTGTAAGACTCTTTGTTGATCACACTCTGGTACACACCATCTAACAAGCCCAACCCAACAAATCTTATACAAATTGCCATTGATTTCCATATATCTTTTTGCTTTATGAAGAAATTGCTCATGTTCTTTCCTACTCCATTCCACGTGGAGCTCTTATGTTGATAGATAAGTCAGATATTTTGCAATCCATGGCTTCCCTGTTGAATTTACAACCTTTACTACTTTAGTAAACTAATCTTCATCAGGACATTGGTCTAATAAAAGTTCTGCTTGATCTTCACAATCCCATCTTAGCCTTGATAAATGATTAGCTACCACATTTTCTGTTCTCTTCTTGTCAATCATTGTAATGTCAAATTCTTGCAAAATTACAAGCCATCTTATCACTTTGGGACTAACCACTAGTTTATTCATAAAAAATCGAATTGCACTATGATCGATGTGGACATAGATCTAGTACCCAAGCACATAATGTCTAAATTTTTCAAGTGCATACACCACAACCATCAGCTCCTTTTCTAGTTGTGGTGTAATTTAATTATGCTCAAGTGATGCTCCTGCTAGCACAGTGTATGTAGTAAGGTCTCTTCTAATCATCCAATTGTAAGAATATTACACCAAGCATAGTTAAAAGCATTGATCATGATGTGAAAAGGTCTTGACCAATCTAGAGCTTGAAGGATTGGTGTCTCCACTAATCTCTACTTTAGAGCTTCAATGCCTTTTCGCATAACTCTACCCACTCGAAGGATGCATCTTTCTTTGAGTTCTACAAGAGGTTTTACTACCTTTGAAAAGTTTTCTATAAATCTTCGATAGTATCGTGTGTGGTCTAAGAATGATCTCACATTTTTTACTACTTGTGGCCTTTGAGTGATATTTTGTATGACTTTAATCTTTTTAGAATCTACCTCTATACCTTTCTGGGAGAACTTATGTCCCAACACTATGCCTTCCTAGACCATGAGATGGCTTTCTGCCATTTGAGCTTAAGATTAGTTTCAACACATCTCTTGAGTACCTACTCCAACCAGTCCAATGCTTGCTTGAAGTCAAGCCCATACGTTGAAAAATTGTCCATAAAGACTTCTACGCCATTTCCAATCTGCTTCTAGAAAATGTTGAGTTCAAGCCTCTAGAAGGTGGTTGGCGCATAGCAAAGATCGAAGGGCATCTTCTTGTAGGCAAACGTTCCCCATGAACTAGTGAATGTTGTCTTCTCCTAGTCTTCAAGTGCAATGTGAATCTAATTGTATCCACTAGATCCATCCAGAAAACTGTAGTACTCATGTCCTGCGATACTCATGTCTTGCGATAGTGTCTAAGACTTGATCAACAAATGATATGGGGAAGTAATCATTGAATGTAGCTAAGTTCAACATCTGGAAGTCAATGCAAACTTACCATTTGCCCCCCTTCTTTGGAACAATCACTAAAGGACTAATTCATTCACATTAGTTTCAAAGAATGGTTATTCAATTGTGTATAATCACAACCAATCTTGAAAATTCTTAATAATAATAATAATAACCTTCACATCACTTTTAACATTAAACCATACACTTAAAATAACAAATAGATTTAATGAAATAACATAAAGTTGTATCAAAGTAGTAATGTTTTCAAGAAAAATGTAAATGGCATTAGATATTTTGATTCATTTTATTTCATCCTAAAAGAAACTTTATGGGGGTGTTGGACCCTCCCTAGTTTCAAAAATGCTTATTCAATTGCTTATAATTACAACCAATCTTGAAAATTCTTGCCAATAATAATAATAAAGATAAAGCCTTTACATCACCTTTAACATTAAACCATAAACTTAAAATACCAAATAAATTTAATGTAATAACATAAAGTTGTATCAAAGTAGTAATCTTTTGAAGAAAAGAAAAATAGCAATAGAATTAAATATTTTGTTTCATTTTGATATCATCTTGAAAGAAACTCGAGTGAAACTTTAACAAACCTTAATCATCAAACAAAAGTTTTGTTGGATAATGTCTCTATTGCTTTTTTTTTTTATTAAATTTAAACTTCTATTTTCCACTTCAACACGGTTTCTCTCCTAAGGAGAAAAGGAAAAGGATATTTATTAAACAAATATCTTCCACCATGACTTGTATCAGACCAAATGTAACTCTTCTTACCTATTTGAAATATAATTTATGATTTATAAAAAACTAACAATTTGCTATTCAGCTCTCTAAGATCTTACACATTGCCCCATCGCCGTACTAAAGGGAGGGCAACTCACTGACTTGAACATTTTATTTTTATTTTTACCTCATTTAGCTACAAAGTGAAGGGAGGGCAAATCACTTACTTGAACATTTCATTTTTATCTCATTTAGCTACAAAGTGAAACTCTGATAAGACAAATAACAAAGATTTTGCACAAATTCTATCAAGTAATGAATGTAAGATCCTTAAATAATGATTTAAAAGCATTAGAGGAAAGAATAAAATTCTGTTTGTTACACACAATGTCAATATACATTCCAAAAAGCATCACCAATTTCAGGATTGGGAAGAGAGGCTGAAGGGATTCGAAAACCTCCAGACTTAAAATATGTATATGGTGTAGGATACACCAAGTATACATGAGATTCGGAAATTTGACACCAGCTCGAACAGGCACGGCGAAAAAACTTTAAAAATTTCCAAAGCATAAAGTCGAGCCCGAACCAGAATTTTCAATTTGCTATATAAAAAATTTCAATATTCCATAATGATATAATGCATTCGTTATAATTAAAAAAAACAGCGTTAATATAGCGTTTCGAAATTAGCAGTGCATGAATAAGCCCAGAGGTAAAGACAGTCTTTGGGACGAAAATCTGTGTAATAAAGTTCAACTGGCCTGAAATAAAAACCCAAATAGCGAATCAATCATAAACATCATGTCATGAATCCCACCATAAATATCATTTAGATCATGAATGGGATTTAGATGTCAAGGCAGCACCAGCTCTTTAAGATTTCCATCTCGGTGATCCAACCTTAGTCCATACTTTCAGAACAGGCCTGAACAATTTTGTATTGCTCCTTATTCCAAGAATTCATAAGAATATCCAATGTTTACATCCAGTTAAGTCATAAGGCGGTAGAAATGTTTCAATTCTTTACAACAAGAAACTTCACGTTTGGTCAAGAAACTAGAACTTCATAAACGGATGGAACGAAATATAAAATTGATTGAGGGAACATCCGAACAGTTTTAACTCTTAAAATGTGAAAATATGATTCTCTTGAAAACGTATAAGATGTAGTCTATTTAAGCATTGGCTTCGGTGCTGCAAAACTGAAATCTATGGCACAACTTCAAAAATTGGGAACCTAAACAAAACTAGACCAAGCTAAGGATTGAACAAAACTGGCTTGCAGCATCATACTCAACTTGTAACAGCCTCCTTGTCAACATCTTCAAAGGTGAGAGCCTTAAATGGCTTTGCAAGTAAATCAGTGTATTCCTGGAATGGAGACCTTGCGAATCGAGTTTCCCTCCACAAATCAGGTGTCAAGAATCCGTAAGTTTTCAGCAGACATTCAAACGTTGCCTGAAAATTAAAAAAAAAACACAACCCAAAAAAATCAACATGTTTCTTAACATAAAAATTTGCAGATTTTGCCAAATTGAATCAATCATGCAAAGGAATCAATATGCTGCAGCGATATATTTTAACGAGAATTCACATATCAGTTAACTTTAAGATGCATTGACTTGTAGCTTGTCGGTTCAGCATACATGGGAAATTCATTTCAGCAGTTTAAAATTGTTAAATCCATAGTAAAGGTAACCTTTACTTTATTTCTCATTCTCACAAAAGATGAAATCAAAATAATTGCATGTCTAAACCAGATTCCATTCAAATTGGTAACTTACATCTCCCTGGGGACAAACGATCTTTTAACAGCTGATAAACTTATGTGGCTAAAAGTAACAACGCAAAACAATTTGAAACAAATTACAATGGTTCGACAAACCCACGGGCAAACAAAGAATTATGAAAAAATTGTACTTCAGCTGTAACATTGAGGTCTTGATTTGTAAGAGGTAACTGACATTCGTCGTAATGAACAGACGTCATTCGCGAAAGCTGCTTCACTAACGTTTTTCGTTCACATGAAACAACAGACTACTCCAAAATCCCAATCCTGATGCAAACGTAAGAACACTAAAGCCTACATAGTACAACGCAAAACACGCGAATGAAAATCTTCGTAACTAAATGCAAATTCAATCCTAAATCTAAATCCTAGACCAAATTCCAATGGTCACAGCAAACAGTCCAAAACCGGACTCAGACTCACAGAGGACTAAAACCCTAAACCCTAGATCCGAAACCAAGACACCGTTAACTTACTGTACATTCGATTAACTTATTCTTCACAAATTTATTTCCAAAACAGCCAGAAATCAAATATACAAAAACGTAATAAAACTTTCCTTGACGTCATAAAAATGTCCAGTTTCCAGTTTCGATATACAAAACCGTACCCTACCAAATATCACTTAACAAAATGTCAAAACATCAGGCATCGAATATCTCCTGGAATCGTATACCGAAGCTCTACACATTCAATCCTACCTACTCGACAGCAGAAAACAAAACTTCAAAGACAAAAAAGCAACGGAAAATGACAGAAGGCAACGGAAAATGACGCCAAATCAAGCCCCAACCAGAGGCGCATACCTTGACGAAATTCCCGAGGGTTTTGGTGGATCCACGTGACGAGGTAAACACATCCTCAATTCCCGCAAATTGCAGAACCTTCTTCGGAACCCTAGCGGCGACGATTCCGGCGCCACGGGGGGCCGGAACCATGCGCACGGTAACGGAACCGCACTTTCCGGTAACCTTACAAGGAACCGTGTGCGGTTTTCCGATCTTGTTGCCCCAGTAACCGCGCCTCACAGGAATGACAGAGAGCTTCGCCAGCATAATGGCGCCTCTAATGGCGGTCGCCACTTCTTTCGAGCACTTAACGCCGAGGCCGACATGGCCATTACCGTCGCCGACGACGACGAACGCCTTGAAACGCGTGCGCTGCCCGGCTCGCGTTTGCTTCTGCACGGGCATGATCTTCATGACCTCGTCCTTCAGCTGAGGGCCCAGAATGGCTTCCACGATCTGGTGCTCCTTCACGGGCAGAGAAAACAGGTAAATCTGTTCCAGTGATCTGATCTTGCCTTCTTTCACCAGGCGGCCCAGTTTCGTCACGGGCACCCATTTTTCTTCCTCTTCGCGTCGGGCGCGTCGGCCTCGGCGCTCGCCGCGGCCTCTTTCACCGCCGCCGCGGCCGCGTCCTCCGAAGCCTCGGCCGAAACCCGCGCCTCTGTCTCCACGATCCGCCATTGTTGTTATTGTAGCAGTTGCTCGAGCTTGCTCAGTTAATTCTCTAACAGTTTCGTTTTCGTTCTCTGTGCCTGCCGCTAACCACGACAGTGACGGATTCTGTGAATGTCGGAGGAAAATTACTTTTGCGTTCGGTTAAATCTTTGCTCCAAAACCCCTTCTCCCACGCCGTGCAACTCTGCAACCCTAAGTTTGATACTCTTTTACTATTAATAAAACTTTTGAAATAGTAAGAGTATGAAGTTTGATAATAAAACTTGTGAAATAGTAAAAGAGTATGAAGTACATAAACCACATTAAGTTACTAGGGTAAAAAGAAGGGGGAACTAAGATAATTGAGGATGAGACTTAGGGAACAACCTCATAAATAATCGATCGCAAAAAGAGGAAGCCTCATCCACGTAACTACCATTCATCAAGACAATTTGGCCCATTACAAGAGAGCATGGTAGAAGTTTGGATGAGGCGGAGAGCACTCGATAAAGGACAGAGAGACTTCTAAATGGTAACTTTACACAAATTTAAGAAGGGAAGCTTTAGTGTAGAGATTACTAATAGAGAGTGTTGCTCGAACGCTTAGGTCTTTCCCAAGGTTGCAGGAGATGAATCAATTGATGACTATCCAGTTTGAACTTTTGATGCTTGAGATTTGAGTTGGAAGTGAATGAGGTAGAAGATGATAATTATTAGAATAATCAATCCTTTCAAAGATAACATTGCATCTATGCTTCCAAATGTAATATAAAATAATAGCTCTAATAACTTTCCACAAGAAATTGAAATTAGCAGAAGTGATGGTCAAAAAGCTAAATATAACAGCATCTTGAGATAGCTTGCATGATGAAAATACTTTGGAAGCCCATTTCCACACATGCTGTGCAAAGGGGCAATGCCAAAACACATGAACAAAGTCCTCTTTTCCACCACAAAGAGGGCAGTTAGGTCTGGGAATCCCAAGATATTCTAGATGTTTGCCAATAGGTAGACCTTGATGGAGGAGACACCAGAGGAACTGCTTAATTTTAGGGAGGGTCAATAATTTCCAAATAAATTGGAAGAGAGGGATCTAGAATTGGTCCGACTCTTGTTTGTGCCAAGACTTGTTACATTGTTGAATGATACCAAATGAGTCATGCAAAAGGTGAAAGGGGACATATGGTTGGTAAGGTAGAAGTTTTGTCCCATTAATCCATTGAAGGTCATTGATGAGTGACGAGGTACCCCTACACTCAACCATACGAAAATGAGCGTTCATGCATGATCCGGTCGAACTCCGCAGATGGACTAGTTGTGGTATCTAGATAGTTACACATTGATTGCAGTTCACTATCTTCCCACCCGGACTAGTATTTACTTGGTCACGTATGGTTTAGTCTAAAGTGAGGCGAATGATGTGATCCTAAACTAGTGCTACTCCTAGAGACAATGGAAAATAAGCTTGTTGTAAGCTAATAGGCGGTGAGAAGCAAAATCTAAACTAGCCTAAATGCGATGAGCATTCGTCCTTAATCATCCGTACGCAACTTGGACCTCATGTACTACTTCTGGGACTATTAAGCGCACATTACTTAAGCACTCCTAAATACGCTACTGGGTTACCAAGTAATTACACTTCAATATTCGTGATTAAGTCATACTCATTTCGCAATTGACAACAGAAATAGTATATGACAGTAAAGAAATATTAACTAAGAAAATAATAAATAAAAATAACAATTAAATAATTAATAACTAAGTGAATGCTACAATGATAGAGTAATCTCGACCTTTATTGTTGATCATGTGCATGTCCAAGTATGTCACACTCGAATAAAAGTCCCGTACAATTACAATCATCACACTGTAGGCATGCACTGGGGAAAGAATTGAAATGAATTTAAAACTGGCAAAAAGACTCTACTTTAACACTTATCGACTCCCCCCATTCCTGTGCGCCCAAATGTGTATTTATAAGCTTACACAGGAATCATGATATTGTGTATTCAATATCATTCCCCAGGCTATGATATCGCATACCTAATATCGAGGATCTAATATTGGGACCTGGCAAGACACGATTCATCATACCCCCATGACTGACTAACAACTTGTCCTCGAGTCAGAAAAAATGAGAATGGGTTCAATTGATTACATAGTGGATAGGTATGAGATTATTGACTAACTAGGAATTACTCATGTTGGAGTGTGGAATTGAATGAAACAAAATTGGGACACAGACACAGAATTTACAAAAAACAAAATTTGCTAGAACTCATGTTGTTCCTAGCGATGGTGGCTTCTCCATGGCTTCTCCATCTTGTGCTCTAGGTTTTGGAAATGGATGTCTTTGAAGAAGTGCCTAGAGATTTTCTTCCTCAGTTCGGGAATCATGTGCTGTCCAAGCTAATGCTCCAATGTTTGATGGAGTCGGCACCTCCCATGGGCACAACAGTTGCAGAAACATTTGATTGGCCTTGACATACTAAGCCACAAATAACCATCGTTCCTCTTCATAGGTTCTAGCTTTGTCTTTGTATTCTTGATAGTCTGTAAGCCATCAAGCCAAATCCGCCACGACATCCTTCTATCCTTGGTAGCTAGTTTTGACCACCTCTAATTTAGAATTTTCCACTTCTAATTTCTGTAGCATCTTCTTGTGTTCAGCAAATTCTATTTCATACTTTGTGTAGATGGTTGCTACCTGCTTTTCCAATTCTATTCTCGGGCATCCTACTATCAACATGGCCAAGTTGGCATGCTACAGGTTTGTCAACTCCATGTATTCTGTAAGATCTTGTATCTACAGGTCCCAGCTTTTGAGTTCTGCTTGGTGGGCGAAGGCATAAGTATCCAATATGGCCCACCAATCAACGTTTTGAGCACTGAGTGTGTTAATGTGAGCTTTGGCCATATGGATTTCTTTTTCTACCACCTGTTTATACATTCCCACCTAATCTCTGAAGTGCTCCTTGAGCTTCTCATGTTTCTTGACCTCATTCTACCACACACTTATTTCAATTGCCATCTTCTAAGGGATCGCACGTACCTCCTCCATTGAGAGGGTTCTGTTTTCTCTGGCCAAGCAATTCATATCCTAGTTGACCCTTATTAATTATTCTCGTGATTGCTGAAAATTTTCTTCGAGAACATTCTTTTGTTTTTCTACTATGGTCAATTGGAGATTCGACGAGGCATTTATTTTCTTCTTGTAAGGCCTTGAGTGCTTTGGCATGTTCATATGTTTGAGCTTGTGCCTTAGAAGCATCCCAATCATCCTTCTCTTTTTCCTTAGCCACTTTTTTATTCTCTTCCAGCAATTTATTCAGTTGCTCTGTCTAGAAAGATTCTAGTTGATCTGCAGAGATGAATTGGGATGGGTCCCACTATGCAGCTTGTAGGGTGATGAGCTTTTCTTGGAGTCTTTCTAACTCCTCCTCTACATGCTCAACCCTAACCTCTGCCATGAACAAATTTCCTTTTGTGAAGATGAGGTTTGACTAAATTGTTGTGACATCTTGAGGGATGTCAAATAGGGACGTCATCACTTGTCCTATTTATAGCAACCAATTTAGAACATCCTCATGCTCTGCAACAATCATCGAGGGACCGACCAAATTTTGAGCATCATGTGCTCTTGTAAAATCTTTCGGTGGCACAACAGGGACATTAAATGATTCTTTTATGTGGCCTATGACCACTTCTGCTACTCCCACTACATCTTGGTGCTGCATGACCACTACTGTGGTGCCTTCACCAATTTTTAATTACACATGAAAAGATGCTGTGTTCCTAGAGATCTATTCTGACTAGTGTGATTCCCCTCCTCCTATTTGGATAGATACTGTGCCTTGTGCATGATCAATTGAGATCGTGGGTCATATAGCATCATCAATGACCCTGAAGAGATTGGCCTCGTCATGGCTTCCCCAACTGACCATTTTAGCAATGGCCCTGAGATGGCTCATCGATAGTCGATAGTTTTGTGGCGGTGGTAGTGGCTACTCTTGCTGGACTGTAAGTTACGTGCTAGGCCCCGCTTCCTATTCTTGCTCAGGCTCCAATGTCTCACCAACACTTTTCCTTGGGGCTGGTGGCTTCAGTAATTCAATGAACGAAGCATTTTGGGCCTTTTTGGGGATGTCATTTGTGTACCCTAGAATTCTAGCATGTTGGCACAGCTTCCTGATGAGACAGGGGAAGGGCAAAGCAAACTTCCCCATCTTATGTTCTTCAAACCACCTCAAAATTTATGTAAGATATAGATGGGGTAGGTTGGCATTAACCTTACCCATCAAGATGGTACTTCCTCTAGCCGCATATGTGGAAATTCTGTTTAAACCTTTTGTTGTGAAAGTGTGATATGTGCTGATTTTGAAGTAGATTCTCTCTTCAAGTGTTAGCTCTCCATATGCTTTATCTTCCTTGTCGTATGCCCTTTCTAACCATATTTTCCACGCATCAATGTCGGAATGAGTGGACAAGTGAGAAACTTTTGGCCTTGTATTCGGAAGATTTAGAACTTTTGAAATGGCTTTGGTAGAGAAATCAATAGAAATACCACCAATATCAACAATGGTACCTTTTCTTTGTGGTGCCAAAATTGATACGTCTCTCCTAGGTACCAATCACCACTTTTAGAGAGAATATGCCACAGTGGGGACCCTTTGAGTTGGTCCCTAACTACTTTGGGAGTAAACTTAGTGACAGGTCCAAAGTTGAGTTCCACAATCACAACTATTGACGTGGACCTTTCATGAATTGTCTAAATACATTCCGGAGACAACGTGAGATGTTGTCCCTGTTCAGGTGCTTCGTTGTCTCCTCCTTCATCATGTCCCGATTGCACAGTAATAAGGGGTTCTTGATAAATGTTGAATGATTGTGCCTCATGTTCTGTATGTTCCTTGAGAGACTCTTGGCCTCTGCCTCTCCTTGGCCATTTGGATGCACCCTGAGAGGGTCCTCCTTGCTATCCTCTTTTAGGGGCCATCTGCAATCACACAAAGCCATCTATTAGTAAGGCTATTTAAAAAATTTGATTTATACTTTACTTGCTACCTTAATAAATTCATTTCTTGTTTAGTGTCATTCAAAGTTAGAAAATTTTACGAAAGTTTCCCCTAAACGTTTTGATATTGGGCCAAATTTTGATTAGGTGACTCCAAAAAATAATTTTCATGGTCCATGTGAAGAGATAAAATTAATTTGGCAAACAGTTTTAACATTTTTAAGGTCATTTACCCTTTATGATATCCTTCAAGCAATGATGAATTCTGAAAAAACTATGCATAACTTGGAACGTACCCTTCCCCCACGACTAAGTCAAACACTCCGGGTTTAGATAGGTTCAATTGGAATGAGAATCGGAGCATTAATGAGCAAGATATGGAAGTTGGAATGATAGGTGCTCAGAGCATTAAAATTCGCAAAAGAAAATTTCAACAACTTCCCTTGCATGAACAATGAAAATGATGTTGATGTGCATGGTGGGATCCCTATATATAGTTTTTATAGATGCGATATCACGTACCCGATAGTGCTGACCCAATATTACGTCGGACTCGATATTGGGTACCCAATATTGTTTCCTTTTGAAAATAGGGTATTTAGCAAAACTGATGAATTTTCGAATTTCCAAGGTCAACAATGAAGGATTTAAGGTTAATTGGAAAGGTCTAGGGTAATATTGAAGAGACCTAAGAGCACCAAAAGTGTAATGAAGTGGAATTTGGCAATGAAATTCATGAATAGGATGAGGAAAAGTGACATGTTGTGGTGCATAGGAATGTTGGAATTGAAAATGATGGTAAAGGGAAAGATTATTGTAGCAATGCAATACTTGGAGGGTATAAAATGAAGTGAGGATGATGTGCAATGAGTGCAAATTGCAAAAATTATGCAAGTGGGTCCTCCGCAAAGTAGGTTTCTACCTGTCATGCCCTTACGTAACCATACCTAGAAATGTCCGTAGGCACTAAAAGGGTTAATTGTAATCCATACCAATGCAAAAAAACATGCACACATGTAAATACCGTCGTGATGAGGTATGAGTTCGATGCTACATAAGACACGAGTCAAAAATTCATGAATAGCGAGATGAGACGAAT
>MNCI01018743.1:0-37277 GCA_015680685.1 Gnetum montanum
TCAACTTTCAAACGTCAAATTACGGAAAAAAATTTAAAAATAATATGAACACGTTTGATTCGATCCTGCCATCAAATTCTAATAGAGTTTGCATCCTTTCACGTTCTTGGCACGTTCCCAAGTTGCCGTACAAATATGCTAAACTGATTTCTCTTAGAAACATGTACTGAAATTGCAAAACAAACAGATCAGAGCTCAGCTTAGCTTGTAGGCGTTGTCATCCTGGTGGAACTTGATTTTCAGCATTCATGGCAAGGATGGTAGTGATAAAATCAAATGTTGCTGCAACGGCAATGTTGATTCTGATTTTGGGTCTGGCCCTGCAAATCAGTGTATCTGATGCTAAGCCAGCTAAGGCATACCTTGTTGGTGGTAGATTCGGCTGGGACGTTCTCAATTATTCGAAATGGTCCAGAAGCATCATTTTCAGAGCTGGTGACGTCCTCGGTACGCAGAGAAACCAATTTCATGTCTCATGCTTAAGTTTCATGAAAATAATGATTACCTGTATTGTTATAAATGTTTATACTCTGATATTTTAAAAGTCCCAAAACACATTTGTCATTAAATTTATTGTTTTTGACCACTACTGTGATTGGTTTAATACCTTAAACTTAGCTGAACTCTGATCTGAAACTTGAATCAGCCCCAGTATTTCTTTCCCATCCTTTTGCATTGGTAGGAAATTCACCAACTGCTGTAATTTACAAATTCTAAACCTTAGTGTAACTGGATTGAAGGCAGTAAGATTCTAACTTGAGCTGGCTGCAATTGCAGTGTTCAAATATGAGCCGGAGTTCCATGAGGTTGCAGTGGTGAGCCAGAAGGAATACCAGACTTGCGTATTATCTCCAAAATCTCCAGTTTTTGCTACAGGTTATACCAAGATCGTGTTGAAGAAGGACTGGAATTTCTTCATGTGTGGCAGGCCCGGCCACTGCCAAGCTGGCATGAAGCTTGCAGTGTGGGCCATATAAATTTAGATTTAAGACTTGTTTGATGAGATTAGCATAGATTTAAGACTTGCTTGATGAGATTAGCATAGAACCTCAAAATTATAATCCTTTTATTATAATCCATAGTTAAATATCCTTCTTATCAGACTTTTTAGTGTTCCTCTGTTAAAATAGGATGCTAAGAGACTTGTGAAATGAATAAATGAGGACATATGGGTTCTCTTTTTGAGTCAATTTTCTTGGAAGACCGTCATATATGTTTGTGTTCACTGTTCTATACCACGGAGAAGTATGTTTGAGTTATGGAATAATACTGCAGGTAAGTATAGCACAGCTATTGCTTAAGTGGAATCTTGTTTTACAGATGTTTTTTGTTATTTCCTGTGCATACCCTGACATTGTAAATATTTGTGTGACCTCCCTATGTAAAGATGTTGGATGTTGCAGTGGAAGGTTCAATGATGCATGCATGATTTGCTTAGTTGATGTCCTATCTCATGGTATTCCCTTCGATTTATATTTGCATAGAAACAGTAAGTTGTAATTTTTCCTTCCGATGATTTATATCCTGATGCTCAAATCCAAAATCTAGCGGCCACACATATTTAACGGATCTAATAACTCTCAAATTAAAATTTTTGAAGTTCCGTCAACATTTGCGTTGTTATGTACCGTCAATGTTGTGAACTTGAGCAGTTCAAACGTGTTTAATTTGAAGGCGTTGGGTTTTAATTTGAAGGCGTTGGGTTTGACATGTTGCTGATTGCAGCTTTACAAGCATATCTAGTTTAATAACATCCTAACTGTTTTCTAGAACTTTGTATCGGTAACTTCCGTAACCTATCTGGTAATTTTTAATTTACTAATAAGTGAAACCGGGACTATTTATACCCACGCTTGTGGACTCCACATTGAAACCCAATAATTCCTTAAAAAATCAGCTAACAAGGATAGATACTTGGCTTACTTGGCACCTGTCTAATTCAAAATGCAATGTGTTGGTATTGTGGCTCCTTCCCTACTTAACAAACCCCTTATTAAGAGCCAATAATTATTTTTAAAAATGTATGTTGGTAATGATACATTTAGATAAGTTACCCTTAGTTTCCTTGTTTGATTTGCTATCTTTCACCTTTTTTATTAGCAAGTTTTGCTATTGCATTGTTTTAACCAATGATTAAAAACTCAGGAAAATACTTGATTTGGCATGAGAAATGATCAGGGGAAACTCGGCCAGTCAGATAACTTAGCAGAGAAAATCGGTAAATTTTAAAAATATATTAAAATAAAGCATATTTCTAAATTGCTAAAAAAATCATCGATTTCTAAATCATTTGATGCATTAAATAAATCTTTTAGATGAGTATTATGAGGCTTCAGTGACCCAGAATCCAGCAATATCAAATATAAATAGAGTTACCATGCATGCAAGAACATATACCTAAATCAAAGTATAGCAATAAAGTTGTAAATTAGGCAGGTGATACATGTTTCTAAGGTAATTAAAATAAAAATACCAAACTAAAAAGCTGCAATCACTTATCGGCTGCAATTGTTGCAATGCAACGTGATATACAACTAAAACTAAGAACCATAACCTGCACTATCAACAATCAAAACAAAACTTGGTGTAAAAAGATGTGATTGGAATAATGTAAATAGAGTAGCAAATAGACAAGAGAGAATGAAGTGTCTTCAGTAGTGAGATTATACTGAGGTTGTTTCTATGGTTCGGTTATTTTTGCTAATTATTTGTTTCAACTTTTATTTTATTTTTTAAAATTAATTAAAGTTTCCATGGCTTATGGAATTAATCACCAAAATTCATAAAAAATTGGAAAGGCTTGACATGAGTTAAACAGACTCAGCAATAAAGTCAAATTTGCAACTAATCACCATACCTGTGGTTAGGGGTGGTTAAAAAATCATTGCTTTTAACAATACTACTCTGGAGAGTTACTTGTTTTTCAGAAAATAAACTTGGACTTTGCGAGTTACTGGGGTAACTGGGTAACATGCATCAAGGTTGAAATGATTCGGTGGAAAATTAAATTTTCACCCTTTTGACCCTGTCAAATATTTTCAAATTCTGACCTGCCTTGTGAGCTGGGAGTTACTCCGCTGGACAGAAAGGCCCGGGAAACTCTGTGAACACTGGCAGAAACTAGTAACATTGAACAAGGCAAATAATTCATTAGAAAGAAGATTTTGCTGCTCATCTCATTATGGATAATATTTTCTTTAAAAGTTCAAGTGAGAGGAATGCTTCATATCTCCAACATGCTATGACCAAGAACCAATTCACGAAAATTTCAAGTAATGAGATTTGGAAATGAAACCCTAATTTTTTAAAAACATGACGACTAGTAATATTTTGTCTATCATCTATCTAACTACCTATAATGATGGTTAGAAAATAGCATCTAACCAAATTTTCATTGGAAAAAAGGAATTGCTTTCATTTCATGATAAAGGTTCCTCTCAACAAAGATGCATAAAAAGTGGGTTAAGTATTTTGTTTTTAAGCTTGCAAAAGTATGTACATCAATTTCCGAAAGGTTTACTATCATTATTTATTTAACCTCAATATTAACCTCGATAAACACACCAGAAAACTTTAGATGTGTTAATAATTACTTGTTGCTCAGACAGTTGCACAAGGTTGCCCGTGGGTATGGCATTGAGACTTTCTACTGTGGCTACAGTCGAAAATGACCAGCAACTTCCTGCAACGATATGCAAGTTTTCTCTTAGGCTTTATAAAATACAGCGAGGAAAACAAAACAAGTGAATCTATCCGTAGGTATGAATATAGGGCAACTGAGGGATGATTTCCTTAAAAGGCATGAACACAAACTGGTGAATTATTTGTGAAGAGATAGGCATATATATGGAATGACCATGAGGCATGAGTTCAAATCCCGTGAGCAGATTTTCAAAGCAACACGGTAAGATGTTCCCGCTAAGTATGGGATAAAATTCAGTGAAAAGGAAAAAAAATTACAAGTTAAGCCTTTTTCTCTCCCAAACATACCATTATGTTAAAACATGATTACCATTATGTTAAAACAAAATCATGCTGATTGGAAGAGAAACAAAACTGCTTTGAAAGCTTACCACATTGACCCTGGGCTTTGACAGGTGCAACAACACCTTTTTGTCTCCAATCGATGGAAGAAGGAAGCTTATCATCTTGGCTATCCTTAAAAGGCTTATTTTTTCCCGTGGACTTTGACAAGCTTGAATTAGAGTACTTGAGACCCAGGTACTTGGCCCTGAACTCGCGGTTGGTGTGATCTGCAAACTTGTTGAGCTCAAGTTGAAACTGTTTGTTTGCTTTGTTGCTGGAATGGATGGAATGGATGAAAAGGACAATGTCTTTGAAAACGTGAAACCTTCTCTCGTGTTTGATCTTGTCCAGAGGCTTGGCTCTGTGCTTGGCTGCCCAATTCCCAATTCTCGTATAGAGATCTTAGATTCTCGTCAGAAGCCACATCTTCGTCTGTGAATCCTTGATCATGAGTAGCATGCACTGCACTTGTCAATACAAGTGCAGAAACCAGCAAACACCACCACCAGAGGATCATCATGTTGGATTCCATATCTTATGATAACTCAATAAGCAATGTTGTTTTGAGATGGGATCAAAGTGGTGGCATGAATCTTCTTTATATAGGAAAGCCTGCCATGCAAAGTTACAATAATTTTTTCCAGCCTACAATTTCCACAAAATTGTGGAAACCTAAATCTTCAATGAAAACGCACGCTACGCAGAGCTGGTTTGGCTTGGCTTTTCTTGAGGAAAATTTTCCATGTCATAAGACTGCGTCTCCTCTATTCTACGTGTCGGAGATGTTAAACTTTAAAGCATTCAATTTTGATCCAAGGTTGGCTTTTGACTTAGGTAGAATTTCGGCATACTTTTTCGGAACCTCTACACTCAAAAAGTTTCTTCCCTCCGATAATTTTGATAGGATGCAGACGGGAGAAGTCCTGCCAGTCATAGGCATAGTTATTCGGCCCCGTAGGCATAGTTATTCGGCCCCGCAATCAAGGCAGACAAAACATCCGTCGTCTCCTTTATTTATTCGGCTCTTCATCGTATGAGAAACGGTTTAATATGAAACAATAAACACAATTCAAAATTCGTCTGCGTTACCATCCACTTTCCAAGTCCATATGCTTTGGAAAATGGAAAAAGGAAACTCTGTGTTGGAAGATTTAGGAGCGCAGATTTCGGATTTGCCCGACCCACGAATTTTCGACGAGAAATAATAGCGTGCCTTCCGGTCTTATGTATGCACGCCGCTATGCAAATCCTGCGTTTCCATTTCAAACGATGCAGTCTACAATATCATACACTTTTATTTCTCGAAATTGAATAATTCTAATTTAGTTTATTAACCGAATTGGCGCAATTGCAACTACGGTTGATTTTTAATTTTTAATATTGTGTACCTTACCGTTTGTGAGTTCTTCGTATGGAAGTTACAAGTTATAAATGCTACTATATTAAAACAATTTATTAAATGCTACTATATTAAAACAATTTATTAAATAATGATGAAGAAGAAGAATACATCACGAGGTGTTAGGTTAGTGGTAAGACTCTTAATTTTGGAAAGTATAAGTTATGAGTTCAAGGTAAGTAATACAAAGTTATAAAGTTCTAATTTAGGCAATAAAAATTCACGGGACAAAACCAAAGCAGTATTTGCAGAGAGGAGAAAATCCAAATCAACAAAAGTTGAAAGATGTGCATACCACTTTCGCTTAATCAACAATCTTATTCACACAACTTCTAACAAATTACACATGCTTATTTCTTTCATTTTCATTTAATATCCTCTATTTTCATTGTAATTATAAAAAACCATAGGATAACATAAACAATCCATAATGTAACAAACACTTCTAGTACAAAGTGAAACAATATAGCCAATGACAATAGCAACACTTCAAACAACAAATAATAGAAATTGGAAAGAGAAAGTTGTGATTAGGGGACAATAGAACTTGAAAATATCAAAATATAATGAATCAAAAGAAAAAAAAAATCAAATTGCAAATAGCAAAACACAATGAATCAAAAACAAATAGAAAAAAAAATTCAAGATTATTTTAATTCAAAAAAGAAAAAACAGAGAAAAATACGTAAAACAACATACTATGATAAGCAAAGATTAGGGTTAGATTTAGTGAAGAGCACATTGTAATGAGCAAAGTGAAGGAGTAGATCTACATTGCGAAGTAGAAATTGCAAAGAGTATGCTACAATGCACAACAAGTTGTGATCAATGAACGATAGAAATTACAAATAGCATAATACAATGAATTAGAAAAATAGAAAAAAAATTCAAATTGAAAAGAAAAAATTTATAAATAGTAGAATACAATGAATAAATATTTAGAAAAAAAATTGAAATTATTTTAATTCCAAAAGGATAAAAGAGGGTAGAATACCTAAAACAATAGGTTGTGATGAGCAAAGAGCATGGTTAGATCCAATAGATGGTAGGCTATGATGAGTAGAGAGTAAGATTAGATCCCATAGAGCAGATTTGATAGAAATCTTTCTATAAAAGCATGCATAGGAGGTTGTGATGAACAAAGAGCAAGGTCGACTATAATAGAGTTTTTAGGAAGAAGATGCAAAGTAAGCTATGATGAGTAGAGAGTAGGGTTAGTTGCAATGCATAGTAGGTTATGATTACTAGAGAGAAAGGTCAGAGTCGATGAGCAAGACTAGATCCCACAAAGCAAGTTTGATGTAGAGTTTTTAGTAAAAAGATGAAGAGCAAGTTGTGATGACTAGAGAGCAAGGCTAGATATGATAAAGTTTTTAGTAAGAAGATGTAGAGTAGACTGTGATGAGTAAAGAGTAGGGTCAAATCTGCTAGAGCAGATTCAGTGGGGAGTTATTAGTAAAACAATGTAGAGTAGGTTATGATGACCAGAGAGTAATGTTAGATCTAGAGGAGAGTTTTTGGTAAGAGGTCAAGGGGTTGTGGGGGTTACAAAAAAGTAGTGTTCAGATTAGGGGGCACTAACAAAAAGGTAGTATCTAAAAAATGTTTTATTTGTAGCATGACAGAATTAAAAAATGTATAACACAACAACCAACTTTCATGTCTTAAAACATAATGTATAGATTGAAGGGGAGGTTTCAAGGATTAGAGGAAAGTTATGTTTAGATGGTGTGGGGGATGTGGATGCAATAGTACTACTCTAGCAAAGCACTATTCAACACCACCCTTAAGTCCAAAGCCAACTAAACATCCTAGAGCAAACCCAAGATGGACTATGGCTCAATAGCTATAGCACTTACACACAGAGCATAAGTGCACAATGCCTATTAGTCCATGGGTTAAGAGTATATTGAGTATGCCATATGAAATCATATATGTGCAATGACTAGGCCTCCAATGCTCTACTTTCATCTGCTAATACATCAAACACTTATTGACACACTCACCCACATCTTTCTTCATACTAGACCACTAATATTGTCTTTTGACATTGTGACACATCTTATTCCTACCTAGCTACATATGATACTTGCTCTAGTAAGCCTTATTTAGTAGCTTCTTTTTGACTACAACTAGCACATACACACTGTTCTTAAACCTTAATGATCTAGAACTATCAACTAAGAATGTTGGATTTGTTAAAGAAAGATGTGTAATGTTTCCTAACATTAAGAATTTAAGGCCTACTGAGAAGCTATTTCAATCTTAAGACTAGGCATAATACTAATACTACAAATTTTCCCATATATTCATTTTAGTACATTTACCATCTTATATAGAATTTCCCAAATATCCTTCTTAGTACATCTACAAAGTTTCCTAGACTCTTGAATCCCCACTCTTGAAGAGAAGGATAGTAGCCCAAGCATCAAATTTGAAGCTCATCCACAAGTTGACTTATCCCCATGATGTAGTGCACAACGAATCAAGGCCAATGTAGTTCTTTAGTGATGGTTATGATAGGATGAAACCCATGAGGATCTTAACACTTCTCTAATCCCTATTCTAGAGGAAAATAACCTTCAATCCATCATGTTTTTCTACACTCTCCCATGCTTGAAAGAAGAAACATCCTTGGAGCTTAAGTCTTTGTTTGTATACATCTTTAAATGTGGAGAACATATTAGATATTAAGGGTATTGAACAGTTCAAAATCCATTTGAAAATTACAAACAAAAAGGTTCAATGGCTAGGGTAATCCACTATAAAGCATGAATGTTAAACTCAACTTGACATCTAACTAAGACTTATGGATGCTCATGCAAACTAGGTTAAGAAAGAAAAGACTTGCTCTTTTTCATGCAAACTATACAAACCTTTTTACCTAGAGCAAGACTTGATTCACATGCAAACATTTTTCCTACACATACTATGATATAAAGATGTTGTTTGCTAGAGGTCTTTATTTCTGCATCTTAATCTTACGCTTCCTCCTCAAAGAAGTAGTCCCAATCCCATGCTTCCTACTCAAAGACACAATCATAATCCTACTCTTCTTACTTGAAGATGCAGTTACAATCCTATGCTTCTTGCTAAAAAATGTAGTCAAAATCTTATGCTTCCTACTTGAAGACATAATTATAAGCCTATGCTTCCTACTCAAAGATGCAGTCACGACCCTACGCTTCCTACTCTAAGACACAGTCATATACCTATTCTCCTTAATCCAAGACACAGTTAAGAACATAAACCACCTATTCAAATTCACCATCAAGAACATATACTACACCAAACTCTTTATTTCTCCATCCATTCATGCATGCACACTCATTTTTTCTACCTATATTCAATTCATAAACATAGTGTTCATTCTAGGCTAACCACATTCTGATCCTCTTCACACTTGTTATCCTATTTCATTACCCAATCCTCCATCTTGTGCTAAGGTGACCAAGCCCTCATGTACCTGCTACAAGGAGTTTAAAAGTCTTACATCTTGCTCTTGATCATCCTTGTTAGATATCATCAAGGAATCATAAGCTTGATGCTCAATTATATTCAATGTATGACTCTCATCCGGTTGATTACCAACATTTTTTATTTTAAGATTTTGAAAGAATTCTTGGACATAATGCCATCCATCATAGATGTAGCATTTTAAACCTAAATGTCTCAAAGGACATTAAGAGAACCCTTCAAAACATGATTTTTTCTTCCACAACTCCTACTATTCTTGGGAAGCTTGTTATTTTTCCATGCCCCTAGGATAACTTTTGTTTATCTAGGGTTTGGTTAGTTTAAGAGCCTTTAAATCCACCTAAATTCACCTATCCATTCCCTATCTAAGATTTATTACTCTTTTATTCTCAAGTGTCTACTTCATTACACTCTTATCCTTCTTTCTCACCTTGTAATTTGCCAAACTAGTAGTAACTTGGATGGCCTTCTTGAATACTATGATTTTGCTATTTTAAGCTCACAATGAACCCAAGGTTTGAGATCATTAAGAAATACACTATACGTTTTTTCCTTACCAATTTCCAAAATTTGTATCATGATATTTTGATATTTCTAAATATACTCCTCTAGATCTCTTGTCTGCTAAATTTCCTTTAGTGTCACCCAAGCTTTGTCAATGGAAGTTCTTGGATGAGAGTTCTTGATCAAAGTTTTTATAAATTGGTCTCATGTTCTAATGGATCTTCCTATTCTAGCCTTTTCTTCTTAGAGGATGCTAAGCCATCAAGTTTTTGCTATTTCACATAATAATTGGATAGTAATGCACACTTGTCTTTCAAAAGCACATTCATATATCTCTGGGAACTCTTCTATCTTAAATAGAAATGCATCTATCACAATATCATCCCTATCACCCTCATAGATTTTTGGTTCCTTTACTCGAAACATGAAAACCAATTAACTCAATCCTAATGCTAGTAGTCTTGCTTACACAATCAATTGCTCTTTCATAATCCAAGTCTCATCATCTAATTTCCTTTCCAATGCTTCATTCTTTTTTTGTTTACTTTTGTACAAGGCTTGTTGACTTTCTAGCAATAATTATAGCTCCTATTTTTCATCACAAAGCTCTTGATTAGTAAGTTGGAGATCATCAACAACATTCCAAAGTTACTTCACCTAGTTTCTTAGAAAAAACTTTTAGTTTAGAGAAAGTTTGTTTTTTATGCCATATTCCAACTCTACAAGGAAAGGATCTTTCATTGGATCCACAAGCTCTTAGATCATAAAAGATTTCTTAGCTACATGTAGACTACACTTGATGATGTTGTCTACATGCAATAAATGTATCCATAGTTCTTGAATATTTTAAAGTAATTCATCAATATTTCTTTCACTAGTTATCTCAACATCCTCATTTTTACACCTCCTCATATACATGACTACCTTGACTACCATCTTCATATAGTTCATTATGAGGATTAGGACGAAGAGAAATATTCCAAATATTTTGATTGCCTTTGCTTTTCATTTTATATGTCATAATGGTAGATGAATTATGAATAAGAAACCATGATTGTAAACCATGTACCTAAAATTACCTCTAGCCTTGAATCACAAATAATAGCATTGATACCTAGTGTAACATCATTACTCTAGCGAAGCATCATTCAACATAATCATTTCGTCCAAAAATAACTAGACATCCTAGAGCAAACACAAGATGGACTATGCCTTAATAAGCACAACACCAACATGAACAACATAAGCGTACAACACTCATTAGTCCATGGCTTAGAAGTGTATCAACTACACCATATGAAATCATATATGTGACATGACGAACATGACACACACACACACATGCATAACCATAATAAGCAAATGCAACCATAAGAGGCACTATTCTATTAGAAGAACTAAGGCATGTTCCTACTCTAACACATCTAGTCCTAAGCCTTACTTTTGAAGAGAAGAATGATGACTTGAGCATCAAAGTTGAAGCTCCTTCATAAGCCTACATATTCCTATGATGCAAAACATAAGTAATTAGAGTCAATGTAGTTCTTTAGTGATAATTATGATAGCATGAAACCCATGATGATCTCTAGACTGCTCTAGCCACTATTTTGAAAGGAAAAACCTTTGATCCATCAACAAGGTATGTTTTCTTAAAGAGAGTGGGAGGGGGAGGAAGGGGAAGGAGGGTTGATGAGGTATCTAGTGTTAATTTTTATGTTGACTATAAGTCCTGGATTTGGAAAGTGTTTCATGTGCCCTATGTTTATAGTCTAGCATGTTTAGTTGAGGTTCTTAGTCTCCTGAGTTGAACCTTAGTTCCCTATGTCACACTTTAATATTTTGTGCATGATTCAAAGGTCCTTAGAATGATTCTAGCTTTATTCAGATGTCCTATGGTCCCTCTAGCATGCTCTCTCAAGTTCTGGCTTTCATCTAGGTTCCTTTAGGTAAAGTGTAACTTTAGGAGGCGTGCATTGACTATCCTACACTAGCACAAGGATGCTAATGCATCTTGATCAACACATCCCCTACTTCTCCAAATTTGAATGATGTAGAAAGTGTGTTTTGATTAGCCAAGGCTACATTGATGGACCTCCATTGACACCTAGACATTGATGAACCTCTTTATTTCTCCAAAAAAATTATAAATACCAAAGATAAGCATACACATATGCAACCTAGTTATATCTTAAATTTCGTTTGGGCTTTTGGCATCTAGTTTTGTGTGAAGAGCTCTTTTTCCCTTAGGTAAGTTGATTTCTTTCCTTGTCTTATGTATGTTTTGATTTATTGCTTTCACAAATGCAACTAGAATTTTTTAGAGTGCTACCTTGCTTACATAGCTTGGAACCATTTGACAAATGTGGAGTCCAGTGTTTACATGATGAATAAAACTCATGGGTTTTCCTTGTTTCGTTGTTGATGCCTTAAACATAAAAATAATAAAAATATTTATTTAAGTTCTACTTTATTGTGCTATGATGATTCATTCCTTACGTAAGAGAATTAAAACTTTATGGAATCTTGTTGGATCATTAAGGTTGTGGCTAAGAGCCAATTTTTATTTGCAATTCATGTGTGGTGTTGCACCTATCCCCTTGAGGGATTACAACACAAGCATTGCCCCTATCCCTTGGTGGGATTGTAGCATGTGTGTGTTTATATTTTCTTTGTTATTTATAATTATATAATCCATAAAAATTATAAAATATGAAATTATAAACATTCTCCCCTCTTCGAACCATGGTAACATAGGTTTTAATTGTATTATATGTATTATTATATCATTTTATATTTCTTGAATGCAATGAAATACATAAGTGTTCTTGGTAATCCACTCAACACCATCTTCAAAGCTTAGGACCAGATCACACTATTTTTTGTATGATATAATCCCATTGGTCCAAAACTGATGAGACCCCTATCATTGGCACCATTCCCAGGAAAGGCATTGGAAAGTACTTATACATTCACAATTTTCCTTTTCCTACTAAACCAAGATGACAATGTGGATTCTCCCCATGAGGATTCTCAATATAAAAATTCTCAATGAGGGTGTGTCCTTAAACCTACGATCCACTATTCAAAAATGAGATTCAGGAAAAAGCAATAGTTAAGGTAGGGACTCGAGTAAACATCACAATGGCAAAAGATCTAAGGATATTTTTCATAATGAGTAAAGAGGTGGTGGTGGACACCATGATGGTGGTGGTGTTCCACATTCCTGTTCATCTGATTTTAAACATTCCTCTTCATTTGTTGGTTCTCATAAAAGCCATTGTCAAAATAATCGTGATAAAGGGAATCAACAAGACAACAATGACTGTCAAGGCCATTAAGAACATAGAGTTGGTAGGAACCATCATTGGTGTCATCAATGTAATGATGATGATAAACCTCTGTTGGTGACTTGAAGCATGGTCAACATTGTAGAGGTAGTAAAGATCCTAACCATGCATGTAAAAGATAGTAGGATTAAGCACTTAGACATGAATAATGTCCCAAGATTTGAGGGGAGATACAACTTTGATTTGTAGACATATCTACAAGCTTTCCAAGATGCATGTGCCTTACAGAACATTGAAAATGAATGGAAAAAACTCAAGCTTTTCCCCAGGATACTTATCAAGGAAGCTGAAATCTTGTACAGGTCCTTGGAGCCAGAATTCATTCACTAATGGAGTAGACATACTCCATAGTGTCCAACCTGAGAAGGAAAATCCAAGGCTGTAAACAATGAACACATGAACCCTTGGATGCCTACATGGGTAGATATTATTCACTCTTACATCAATTCCCTAGTCATGATTATTTTCAAAGGGAACAGCTCTTCCACAACATAGATGGACTTAGAGTAGAAACTAGAAGAACTCTTGGGGTTTATGCCCAAGGGAGATTGTTTGAATTAAGAGATCATTAGATCCAAAGCCTTATAGAGTTGGTAGCAAAGGAAAAATGTGAGCTACAAAAAAGATAAAGTGTAGAAGAGTATAATAGGGATCCTTCCATCAAGAAAAGGGAGGTCCAATTTTGTGATGAGGAGGAGTCACCACTTGATGAAGTAATGAATAGGAAAACCTTACATATTCAAAAATTTGTTTCTAACATTTTGGCAAAGGTTGATAAATTATGGGCTTCTTTGGATGAGAAGTTTCAAACTACTATGAAGATTTTTGAATCATCCAAAGAATAGAATAGTGATCATGAATGCATGAGACAAAAAGTAGCTGAACATGCCTAACAGAGAGGTAAGGGAAAAATTGCTGTCATAAGGGAAGTTGTGGAAACCAACTTTGATGATGATCCTAGTTGTGAAATCTATAAATACAAACATCCAAACGGGTGTTTCTCTATGGTTTCACACTTACAAGAGTCTAGGATGTACACATTAAATCCTCAACTAGCATGTAGGCAAGCACCCAGATGATTGTCTTATCCTTAAGGTAAACCAAGATAGTTCCACCATCAACAAAAAGCTTATTACCCAAGTGGAGCTCCACCACAACCATATGAGAAATATCAATAACAGTATCAAACAAAATCATGGGGAATGTCATTGCCAAGGTAGCAGTACCTTTACAAGAAACTAAATCTAGACAGATACTATGTTTGGCAACCTATTTCTCTAAGAAGTTCTACAAGATATGCTTCATTTTAGCATTACTATTACCCTCTAGAGTACCATCGAACACATTCAGCATCCACTTGGGAAGAAAACCAATATCCATATCACCCTCCACATTCATCTGCACACATCCCTCCACCCTCAACCTAGTTACCTCCTGCTCCATCCATGCAGGGAAAATTTCCTTCATGGTCATAACAATGAAATGCTATGAGGGTTGTACATTGAAAATCAGCTTTTCCATCAAATGATTTGAATAATCAATCCAAGAAATGACCTTTTTTTGATCCATTAGTCCTCCCAAACCCTCACAACCTCATGTAGCTAGCTGCCTTACATCTCCAACATCCTCATCCTTTGCATCAAACATCTTCAAGTGCCCTTCAAACCAAATTCTACCTTAGATCCACACTATGATGTTAAATCATGTTGTTTTTGATTGGATCAAGGCTGGGAATATTCACACAAAAAGATATGATGCTAAAGTCAACTCATTTACTTGCAGATCATTGGACATGACCCATGTAAGGCTCTTCTTGATTTTGGTTCTAGTCTCAATCTCCTCTCTCATGACATGTACAAGGCCTAGAACCTACCACCTCTTAAGAAGAGTAACATCTATTTAGAATTGGTAGACTAGTTAATCACTATTTCCTTGGGATTGATGAAGAACATTATGACCACAATTAGTGGGTAGTCCTATCTTGTGGATTTTTTAGTGATTAAGGTTGAAAATTGCAAAGGTGACTTCACCATCATTATGGAAAGGGCATGGATAAGCATGGTTGCTAAAAAAATGGGCATAAGGGACCTCTCCTTGGAAATCTCCAAGGAAAATGAATTTGGAAGGCTGGAGAAGAAGCATATTCCATGCAATGCATATAGTGATAAGGAGTGCAATTATGTGCAAAAGATATGGTCTATCAAAAGTACATACATTAAAGCATGCAATCAATGTGCAAAAGAAATAGATATTCAAAGATATCCATACGTAGTAGCCACAAAATAGGATGACATCCAATGGCTGATAGTTGACTTAGAAAGTAGCATATTATGCATGGAACCAACTAAGAGTGTAACATATGCTTATGTTGAAAGCATGGATGAACTTGAGCAAGTTCATCACCAAGTTTCTGATGATAAAGATGATGATACCTATTGAGGAGAGTTGAAAATATTTGATAGCTTCAAGTAGAAGCCCCTAGGGTTGAAAGCTCTACCAACTGGCATGGAGTATGCATTCATAAATAATGGTAAGCTGATCATAATTAATGCCAAACTTTCTCCTGAATAAAAAGAAAAGCTATTAAAGGTGGTTAACAAATGGCCAATAGCCTTTGCTTGGTCATATCCCAAGCTAACTAAAATCAATCCAAGGATATGCTAGCATTGCATTTACATTGACCCAACCATGAAGCTAAGAAGGTATCCATAGAGATAGTTGAACCCCAAATTGAAGTAGATTGTCAAGGAGGAAATACAAAAACTCCTCAAGGCAGGATTTATCTATCCCATCATGGATAGTGAGTGGGTTAGCCCATTCATAATTGTGTCAAAGAAAGATGGCAAGTGGTAGGTTTGGATAGACTTCAGGCTATTGAACATGACAACATTTAAAGATCATTTTCCATTGCCATTTGTAGACCAAGTTTTGAACACTATCTGCAGGCATTGCTATTAGAGCTTCTTGGATGGCTATAGTGGCTATAATCAAATCCAAATTGCTCTAGAAGATCAAGCCAAGAAAACATTCCCAAGTTCCTAGGGAACTTTTTCATATTGTAAGATGTCATTTAATCTATGGAATGCTCTTATAACATTTCAATGCTTGGTCCTTAGCATCTTTCAATAGTAGATTGGTAATGGTGTCGAAGTCTTCATGGATGACTTCTCCACCTATGGAGCTACATTTGAGCAAGCCTTGGACTACCTTGAGTAAGTATTGAAAAGATGTACGAAAATAAATCTGCAGTTCAACTGAAAAAAGAGTCATCTCATCTTCCAAGAAGGCATTGTGTTGGAGCATTGAATTTCACAAGAAGGGATTGAAGTAGACCCAAAGAAGATAAGGATCATCTAAGGAATAACATGTCAAATAGAGATAGTTAAAGATGTCCAGAATAATTCCTTGGACATATTGGCTACTACTGGTGATTCATAGATAATTTCTCTAAGATTGCAAAGTCGTTGGTTGAGTTGACAAAGAAAGATGCTCTATTCATCTAGACCAAGAAATCTGAACATCATTCCAATAGTTAAAGGAAAAAATTGAAGAAACTCCAATTTTACAAGCACCAGACTTGTATAGACCATTTCACATAATGATGGATGCATCTAATTATGCTTTGGAAGAAGTGCTTACATAGTTGGATGATAAAAAATGTCCATATTACATCCACTACACGAGCCAAAGCATTGTAGGTGCATAACTAAATTACACCATCATGGAGAAAGAATCAATGGTAGTGGTGTATTCTCTTAAAAAATTTAAGCACTATGTGCTTGGTTATAAAGTATTTATGCACACAGACCATAGTTCCATCTACTTCTTGGTGAACAAGCTGATAGTGAGCCCCTGTATCATACGGTGGCTCATGATCTTACAAGAATTTGATCTCATGATGGTAGATTAAAAAAAACTAAGAATATGATTATTAACCACCTCTCTCACTTAAGATGGGATAATAAAGAGAAGGAAAGCCTACTCTCTAATCAGTTTCTAGATGAACTCCTCTTTACAGATGCACTAAATGACCAAGTGCCCATAGAAACAACATGGTACAATGGCATCCTCAGCTATCTTCTCACTCAGGAGATGCCACAAAATCTTAACTTTAGAAAGAAGCAACAATTTTTTCATTGGGCCAAATACTTCATGGAAATCAAAGGACACCTCTACAAGGTGTGCGCTAATGGCTTGATTCATTGGTATGTCCCTAATGAAGATCAATTACACATTCTACAAGATGCTCATGAAGGACCTTGCAGAGGTCACTATGCAAGGAGATGCACGATCATAAAAATATTAATGGTAGAATACTATTGGCCTACAATCTTCAAGGATGCCCACTAGTTTATCTGATCTTGTGAACGTTGTCAACAAGATGATGGGATGATCGCTCTAATGGAAGGTCCTAAATAATGGACTCAACCACTAGAGCCCTTTGAAATATGGGGAATTAACTTCATGGGTCCCATCATAACCATGTCCAATAAAAAGGTGTATATCATTGTAGTAGTTGACTATTGCACAAAATAGGTAGAAGTAATAGCCATTATTGACTGTACATCATCTAGTGCTACTAGATTTGTACAAAAAAATGTTGTAAATAGGTTTGGGGTGCCACATGCACTAATTTTTGATAATGAAACTCATTTTACAAGTGCCACTTTTAGAAAGTTGATGCAACACTTGGGGGTTGAATATAAATTAACAACACCCTATTACCCCCAAGCCAACGATCAAGCAAACATAACTAATAGGGAGATCACAAAGATCCTAACAAGGACAATAAGCAAATATAGGAAAGAATGGAGCATAGAAATCAATGATTCCCTATTGGCCTACCAATCAACATGAAAACTTCCTATTGCCTACTCTTCCTATGAGCTAGTGTATGAAAAAATTTCAACACTCCTTGATGAAATAAGTTTTTTATTAGCTTCGACATACCCAACATTGGAGCCTCGATGTCGGGTATCTAACATCAAGGTCTTGATGCGACGTTAGGTATCCGATGTCGAGGGGTATACGTTGGTTTATAAATATAATGCCCTAGGCTTCTAATTTGGCATGAGTTTTTGATAGTTTTTAGTCAAAGTAGTGAAGCTCTTGAAGTTTATTTTTTCTAGAGTTAGAATATTTTTTGAGTGCTTGTAGAAGGAGTCTAAGTGTGTATGGTTCTTTGTTCAAGCACTCATGTACCCGAGCATAGCAGTGTGACAAGAATAAAAATGAACTCTTTTGATAATCCTTGTAACACTAAAAATAGATTAATGTTTTCTTTAATGCACTTTACTTTAATGTATTTAAATTAAGCAATTACTTTTCAGTTGTTAATGAACATAAGCATCACCACTTGAGCATACATATAGTACTTGGTAACCTAGCAACACTTAACAATTGGTAGCCTAGTAGCACTGTATGTGTTTAGGATGTGTCCGGGAAAGTGGAACAGTTAATTGTGTTAGGGTAGATAGGCAATAAGTGAATTAGATCTTAAATTACTTTACCTTTCATTCTTGTTGTAGGTAATTAAACTTATAAAACATAAAATGAGAAACATCATATGTTTTACTATGGACTGAACCATACATGACAAAGCTACCACTAGTCCAAGTAGGAAGATAGCAAACTAAGATCAAAGCATAGGGATCTAGATATCATAACTAGTTCCATCCATGAAATTATATTAGATCATGCATGAACACTTGTGATTTGTATGGTTGGGCATAGGGATACCTTGTCGCTCATCATTGGTGTCATTGCCGAGGATGGTGTTAGTTATCTAGATGAGTTATATTATACACAATCACCGTAAGGTTATTAATGATATATCTTTCAAAAAATATTAACTCACACATACCATAAACCAAGAACAATGTCTCTCCCACAAGGAAGTGACCATGCACTATATATCAAACACATTCATTGGAGAAATAATGAGATATACGAAGAAGAAAATTGGAGTGGCCAACTTTATGTAGGAATTTCATATGATCATGACCACCTTGATGACACTCAAAGACTACATTCATCCAAGGTAGATAATCTTGGAGGAGATTCCATAAGTCCTGAACTAGGAAAGGCCTCAAGGCCTAAGACCTTCCCAAAACCTAGTAATGATAAATCAAGGGACCTCAAAGAACATCATAGAAGCCATGGTAATTCTTCTAGTTCCTCATCCTCCTCTTTCCCTTTAACATCTAGTTCTAATGAAGATGAACATAGGTATAGAGATAGAGCTTCACTAAAGGGTTAGACTAAAAATAAAAATTGAACCCATGGGAAGGATCAAAGACATCACCATCAACATAAACAACATCATCAAAATCAAATGCGTAGAGATGGAAATTTTCCTTACAAACTACTTGATGATGATGAACCCCTGTTAGCCACTAAGAGCCTAATGCAGATCATAGAGGTAGTAAAGATATCTTGCAGGCATCACTAAAAGAGTTTCCTACCTAAGCTTGATATGAATAATATTCCTATATTTGCAAGAGGTTTTGATTCAAATCTGTAACATCATTTACAACCCTTGCATGATGCCTATGCTTTCTACAACATTGAAAGTAAGTGGAAAAAGCTTAAGCTCTTTCCTAGGATACTAATTGATAGAGCTAAAGTGTGGTATAGATCGTTGAGACCAAATTCAATTTGATGATGGTCCACAATGCTAGAGCTATTCAACAAGGAGTATCACACCCATGTAAGAGTGTCCAATCTGAGGAGATAGATCCAAGAGTGGTAGCAAGAATAACATGAACCCTTGGACATTTCCTTAGATATATATTATGGCTTACTAAATAGATTACCAAGCCATAGTTTCTTTGAGGAAAGGTAACTTTTCCACATCATAGATGGGCTTCATAATGAAACAAGGGAGATCCTTGGGATGTATGCCCTAGGGCAATTATACAAGCTCTATGCCAATCAGATCAAAGAGCTAATAGAGCATGTGGAAAAATAAGAAGGAGAGATATGCAAATGGGAGAATGTTAAGAAATATCAATGGGAACCAACTCTTTAATAGAAGGAGGTCTAGGTCTATGGTAAGAAGAAAAAAACCACTCTCAATAAGATGATTCCACAACAAACCTTGCCAATACAGGAGTCTATTGATGATCTTAAACCAAAATTTAATAGGATGTCAAAATGGATATATGAAAATGTTACAACTCTCATTGAGATGGTCAAGGAGAGAATGATGCAAAATAAGCCAAGAGATCATAATAAACAAAGGATACAAGATCAAGAAATAGCTAGGAACACTTTTTATGAAATGAGAAAAATGGATAAACAAAGTAAGGCTATAGACTTAACCAAAAATGAAGATAATGGATGCAACATTTGCATATATGACCATCTAAAGGACCATTACCTAGTCTTGTTGCATTTATAGGAGTATTAGGCACATGCCTTAAATCTAAATTTTGTGTAAAAACACATGCTCGAGAGATTTCCTCTTCCACAAGGTAATTATAGATAGCCCCAGTACCGATCATACCATCTTAAGAGGACTTATTACTAGCCTAAAAATGGTTATTAATCATAGTGGCAACAACCATAGTCATGAGGAAGGCCACCACCAAATCAGTACTATTTTCTCTATCCATCAAAACTGCATGAATATTACATTCAACACCCTATTTCTCCAATTAATTCAACATCCTCTACCTCAAATTGCAACTACTACTCTCCTAAGTACCATCAACCCATGACATCCCTTGAAGGATCACCACCTCACATCTCTTACCATCCATCCTACCCTCGATATTTTCATACTTTACCTCATTATATGCCACCACTAGCAACACAAGAAGGGTTGAAACCACAATATTAACAAATGAATGCACTTGTGCTACAAATGTGCATAAACATGCTAACACTAGTGGGTCTCAACCACAACACCAAAAATGTCCCTTCTGGAGGAAATGCTGTAAGCCAAAGCAGACCATGCATGGACCCACTGTATCATCTACGCTAGCACAAGGCCAATTTAGTGCACCACCTTCCTTGTCTCAACCAACCTCCTCTAATCATATACAAGGGCCACCATCCATTAGTACTCCAATCCCAAATCCAAACAATGAATCTAACAGTGTGGGAAGAAAAATAAATCTATGCATACCATATCATGATCATGGGTGCAATCATGGGCCAGACATTCATAATGTTAACACAACTCAGACTGTGATCCACCATACATTTAACCATTAAGTGTGTGACCAAAATTTTTTCTACCAAGCCATGACACCACAAATAGACACCTAGTGGCTAGGGTATGAATAGTTACCAATGTTTCATACATGCATGGATACTATTCATCCACTTATTAATCCTTTTCAAAGCCAAATGTTTAGTTGTGGGGATTACTCCCCATTCTAATCTTCAAGATTCTTAAGTGTTTTCCAACTTTTTGTTTTACACTTTTTTTGTTTTACAACTTTTTTGTTTTACACATTCTTTATTTTACATCTTCTTATTTTCATGTTATTAATCTTTTCTTATTTTTGTTTTACACCATCATCAGTACATTTTCTATTTCTTGAAAATTTTACACTTTCTTTTATATTTTCTTTTATTTTATTTTGGTGTGATTTTCTAACTTTTTGTTAATAAGTGCCAAGTACAATGGTAATGTGTTACTTGATGGTGGTATGTACTATTTTTTTATTTGATTGTTGGAGTTTGGATTTTGGCTTTGAATTTCATTACAGATGATTAGGACATGGTTTCTTTTTCATGCAACAAGCAATGAGTCCATAGCATCCACCCATCCATAAACTCTATGGTTTTCGTTGTTTTGGAAATGTGCAATCCCTTTTTCATTAACAAAAATTTAACAAATTTGTGACTTTGGTAGCTTTTGGAATTGGAAAGGATTCAAAGGGTCGAATAGGGTATGAATTCAAGGGGATTTTGTATTCTTTGTGCCTTTCTATTTGCTTGGGTGCATGTGTGTTTTCATGGATTTCTTACTATTTCATGTCAAACAATAAAAAAAGGTGAATAAGTCTTTGCATGATGTGGTTTTTATCTTTGCATGGTGTGTTTCTGATAAATAACAAAAATTGGAACTCAAAGCACACCTCTTAGACAAAATCAATGTATATGTCTTTGCATGGTGTGGTTCTCATCAGAAAAAGGGAAAAAAACAATGGAAATTCAAAGCATATTCCTTAGACAAAATTAATGCATATGTGTTTGCATGGTGTAGTTCCCATTTAAAACAAATGATAGAAATTCAAACGCACACCCCTTAGACAAAATAAATGGGCTACATGCATTGGTTATGGGACTAGAAAGACATGTTACCCATGTGTAAAGGTCCCCTCTAACTAAGGTCCTTCCTCACTTTCTACTTCTTTTTTCTTCTCTAATAAGGAATTATGGTTGTTATGTGAGAGAACTTTTGTGTCTTAGGGGGATGGACTGGTCTTAGAATGACAATGTGAAGTCACTGAATGAGGTTGATTTTGGTCAGGACTAATGACAAATATTATCAAAGTCATTTAACCATAAAATCCACAAGGGACTTCATGTGACCTTAATCAAGAACTTCATTCCACTCTCTTTCTTTCATCTATGCTTTTCATGTCTCACCTCACTACTAGTTTCATGTTCTTATTTGATGTCATAGTTTGATGTGTTGGAATTCTTAGGTAGTTTCTTCTGGGTTTTTGTACTTAACCTTTTGTAACCATTAATCATCCATGGAGCTCATAGATTCTTTAGTTTGAAGTTATGCAAGGGCATAAAATGCCTATGCTTGCTTTGGGAAGGACCCACTTGCATATCTTTGGTTGGATTAGTTAAGTTCTTTACCCTTAGACACTCTTATAATCAAATCTTTTTGTTTACCCCATCAATGACATGCAATTGTGCACATCTTCATAAAATTTTTAGTAAACTTTCCTTTTTTATTATTATGAATTCTTACACCCTCTTAAAATATTTTCTTGTGTCAATTTTTTTAAAATTATTGGACTACTTATCTATTTTACCCTATTTGTCAGCCTTCCCACTAACATGCCTAAAGAAATTAATCTACCACAATCACAACCTACCCAAGTGTAACCACCAATGAGACAAGGCATTTAACAGCTATGTGTTACACATTGCATGCTAATTCATGATTCTATTATGATTACAGTGGGAAGCATGGATTAGAAATGGGACTATCTTCACCAGTATCACATGATGCAATAGTATCACATGACAAGGACTGTTTATGATCATTGTATCTTTTCTCTCTCTTCAACTACCTAGAGGTGTTAGATGTTAGTGTTATCTAGGGTGTTCACTTCTCTTATCATGAACATCCAACTTTGTAAAGATTATAACTTAGTACACTTGGGCACTTAGAGTCTGTCTATTCCATTTGAGTTAGTTTGTATGTTAGTCAATAATCCCATGCATATCCAATATTTTGTAAGGAACTTGTTCCTCCTCTTCTTCACTTGAGGATGAGTTTTCATTCAGTTGTGGGGGTATGATGAATCATGTCTTTTTCATGCTCTGATGTTGGGTACCCAACATCAGAGTCTCGATGTTGGGCACCCAACATCAGAGCCTCGATGTTGGTTATCTGATGTCGAAGCCAAGATGCGATGTCGGGTATTGAATGTCACGTGATATATGCTAGCCTATAAATATAGCACTTGGGCTCATGATTTTGATATAGTTTTTCATAGTTTTGTCAATAGTGTAGATGAATTCTTATAATTTTATTTTGTAATCTTAGAGAATAGTTAGTGAGTGTCCATAGAGTGGATTTGAGTCAATTGTACGAAGTCTTATTTGATTGGAATGTACCTGGACATATTCCATGAGCAGTAATAAGATTGAGATTGATTTTTATTCATTATAGCACTTTGACTTACGTTAGATTTACTTTTCATGCAATTTTATTTTCATTTACTTAGTTAATTAATTAATTAATTAAGCACATAAGTACGATCACTTTGAGCATGCGTATGACTCTTAGTAATCCCAGCAATGCTTAACATTTGGTAACCCAATAGTGTTATATGTATTTAGAATGTGCATGAGAAGTGGGATAAGATACTTCTATTAGGGTAGTTGATTATTAATTAGAAATTAGATTAGTTGAATTAATTATAAATTCAGTTTCAACCTATTGTTAATCATAAAACAATAAAATATAAAATAATAAAAATCATATGCCTCACTTTAGACTAAACCATACGTGACAAAGCTACCACTAGTCCAAGTGGGAAGATAGCAAACTATGATCAAGGCATAACGATCTAGATCCACAACTAGTCCCATCCATGGAATTCAACTGCATCATGCATGAATGCTTGTGATTTGTATGGCTTGGTGTAGGGGTACCTTGCAACTCATCATTGGCATTATTGCTAATATTTTGTAAGGAGCTTGTTCCTTCTCTTCTACATTTGAGAATGAGTTTTCATTCAGTCATGGGGGTATGATGAAACACATTTTTTCATTGGCTCTAACATCATGTATCTAACATTGGAGCCTTAATGTTGGGGTCTTGATGTGACATTGGGTATCCAAAATTTGTGGGTATACATTAGCCTATAAATATAGTGCCTAGGCTCCTAATTTGACATGAGTTTTTGATAGTTTTCAGTTAGAGTAGCAAAGCTCTTGTAGTTTATTTTTTCTAGAGTTAGAATATTTTCTAAGTGCCTGTAGGAGTCTAAGTGTATACAATTCTTTGTTTGAGCATTGATGTACCTAAGCACAATAGTATGATGGGAATAAAAATGAACTCTTTTTATAATCCTTGCAGCACTGAGAATAGATTAATGATTTCTTTAATGCACTTTACTTTAATGCATTTGAATTATGAAATTACTTTTCAGTTGTTAATGAACACAAGCATGACCACTTCGAGCATATATATAGTACTTGGTAACCTAGCAACGCTTAACGTTTGGTAGCCCAGTAGCATTGTATGTGTTCAAGATGTGTTTGGGAAAGTGGGATGATTACTTGTGTTAGGCTAGATAAGCAGTAAGTGAATTATATCTTAAATTACTTTACCTTTCATTCTTATTGTAGGTTATTAAACTTATAAAACATAAAATGAGAAACATCATATGCCTCACTGTGGAGTAAACCATATGTGACAAAGCTACGACTAGTCTAAGTGGGAAGATAACAAACTGTGATAAAAGCATAGCGATCTAGATGCCACAACTAGTTCCATCCATGAAATTTGATTGGGGCATGTGTGAATGCTTGTAATTCGTATGGTTGGATGTAGGGGTACATTCCTGCTCATCACTTTTGATTAAATCTGAGCTTCATACCCTCTCAATAGCTTGTGATCTGAATCTTGACCCAAGTCTAGCATAAAAAGAAAGACTGATCAACCTCAATGTGCTAGATGAAAATTGATTGGTGGCTTGATCTTTGAATGAGGTACATAATGCATTTAACAAGCAACATCATGACCTTAAAATACAGAAAGTGAAATTTTAACTAAGAGATAAGGTTCTCTACTAGAACCCCACACACATATCCTAGAAGACAAAGTTTCAAATGTTGTGTGAAGGACCTTATATAATTGATTAGACCTTTTCCTTTGTGGCTATGTTAATCTACAATCCTGAAAGTCCAAATAAAAAGGAGTTGGCCAACATTCAACAAGTGAAATATTTTTTAGAACCAAGACAAGCCAGTGCAACTACAACCTCAATGAATGGACAACCATGCTCCATTTTTCAGATCTCCTCCTTTCAAGATAGTCATGGGGGAGATGGCCATTCATGCTAACCATCCACATGGCTTCTTAGTCTTTCACTTTTTATTTTACAATTTGTTGATTTTTACCTTTTTCTTTAGTTTTTCATTCTATTGACTTTCTCAATTTTTTATTTTACAACATTATTAGTATGTTTTACCTTGCTTGATAAGTTTACACCTTCTTATATATTTTTTTTACTTTACTTTTTTTTTGTGTGATTTTTCATTATTTTTGTTAATAAAAGTGCTTTATTACCATAGGACATAGTATTATTGTTGTTGTTTACTAATGATGGTTTGTGCTTAATGTTGTGATTGTTAATGTCTGGTTTATTTTTCATGGAATGGGCAATGAGTCCACATCATCCACCCATCCAACAAACTCTATGGTTTTCCTTGTTATTGAAATTTGAGGTCCCTTCCATTAAAGAAACTTTTAATCAGTTAGTGAGCTTAGTAGTTTTGGAATTAGGAGGTGTGACTTCAGGGGAACTCAATACTCTTTGTACTTTTCTTCTTACTTGAGTGCTTGGGTGTTTTTCATAAACTTCTTACTATTTCATTCTATCTACTAATAGAAAGTCAAATAAAGTCTTTGCATGATGTGGTTCTCATCTAAGAAAAAAAACATGGTAAGAATTCAAAGCACATCCCTTGGACAAATAAATGGACTACAAGCATTGGTTATGAAACTAGAAAGACATGTTACCATGCCTAAAGGTCCCCTCTATATAAGGCCCTCTCTTACTCACTTGTTACTTCTCTTTTCTTCTCTTTATGAAATGGTGGTTGTTTTGTGGCAACACTCTTGTGTTTTGAGTGGGTAGATTAGTCTTGGAGCGGCGATGCAAAGTTATTGAAAGAGGTTGGTTTTGGTTTGGACTAAGGATGGATCTTCTCAGGTCATTTTAAACACATATTCCATAAGGGACTTCTTACGACCTCAATTCAGGATTCCATTCCACCTTCTCAATCATCCACCTATGCTGCCATTACTAACCTCACTACTAGTTTCTATGTTATGTTCGATGTCTTAGTTTGATGTGTTCAAATTCTTGGATAGATTCCTTTTGGTTGGTCCTTAACTTTTTATAACCATTAATCAATTGTGGAGTCCATAGACTCCTTAGTTGGGGTTACGCAAGGGTAATAAGGGCATGTGCCTCTTATGGGGAGGATCCACTTACATATCTCTTGGTTTGGTTAGTTAAGTTCCTTACCTTAGAAATACAATCCTATCTTTTGCATATTCCACTGTAAAAACCACTATGTGCTCCTTGAACTCTCCTTCTCCATCCTCTTTCTTCATTTTTCTTAATTTTCTCAATTTTTGGGATCTCAACATCCTATTCTCACATTTGCATCATGTTCATGGTTGTTTTGGCTTTCATTTGACCTTAATTTCATTCAAAATCTCTTTGTAATTTTCAAGTTTTGACTTGGTCAATGGTGGTCAATAGCTACGTTGATGAGGCCCCATTGATGTAGCTAACTACATTGATGAGGCCCTATCAACATAACCAAGAAATAGTATAAATACCACCAAACATTTTAAATTTTTCACATTTGTTCCATAATGCCCAAGTAATTTTTGCAATTTTTAGAGCTTAGAACCTTTCCAAGCCTATAACTCTTGCATCATTCATCTGAATCATCCTGTTCTTCAATCTTATTACTACCAGAGGTAAGCTTTTAATCATGGGTGTAGCAAACCTCAAGGTTTTGACAATAATTTTTTTGAAACTTTTCCTAACTCCACCAAAGGGTTAAGATATAAAATGCTATTAAATCATTAATTTTTGAGAATTTAACCCTTCCAACAACTTCATAAATCAAACATTAAATTAATAACTAAATACTTAATCCTTCTAGCCATAATCACACCTTAGCCAAGTGTAACCTCCCTATGAGATAATGTATTCTAGTCATTCTGATTTACATAATATTTTCTCACATATTATTATGTGTAGTTATAGATGGCATGAAGACCAAAGAGACCGCCAGACGAATGACTATCACAACCATGGGAGAAATGACCTAGAGGAGGAAGAGGACAATAAGAACATGGCCAAAAATAGGTTGAGGCAACCCATGCAATGGGACCTCTTAGAGATGAGGCTGAGGTGGAATCTATCCAATAGATTCCCAAATAGGAAGCTACATCTAAACACTCATAGTGAGGGGAAGCACCAAGCCTTTTACGTAGACTAGAAGTCACACTTATACAGGCCTACCTCAACATAATTGGAAGTCATGAGATCTAATCCTTAGTTCTCCAAGAGCTGAACTTTGGATCATTCTTTGAACAGGCTCTAGGAGATGTTAGAGATTAACTACAAGCCTCTCCCATGTGGCCAATCATCACTTCTAGTGAAGAGTGGTATATGGAACAATTGCATCTTTTCTGGAACAATAGAAGAGTAGAATCCACTATGAAAATCAAGGACATCCAAGTGTCCTACTCTATAGAAGCCATTGCACAAGTCTTTAGGTTGCGTGATGTAGGAACATAATTGGTAGTGCTATCCACACAAGTTGATCCCAAAGCAAAGAAGGAGTGGACTCATCAGTGTTATGAGGTTAATTGTAAGGAGTTTGACATACTCACATTGGTAGAGTGAGTCTATTTTAAGATAGTGGCCTACCACCTTGATCCAATGGTGAGGCCTAGTAAGGTGATAGCATTCTTCACCCGAGCATGCACTGCTCTAAGTTGAAAATTTCCAACAAACCTTTCACAACTAATCTATCTAGAGATAGAGAAGTGCTTCAAGAAGAATGAATGTGGAAGAAAAATCCTACCCTTCCCCTACTTGATCAAGAAATTATGGAAAAGGGTAGGAATAGTCCGCTACATAAATGATACACTCAAGCATTCTCCTAATGCTTTGTGGGCTGAGATGATGAAGGAGAAGACACGTACCATGATCACAAAAGAGGAGCAGCAACGACCACCTCCACCACCTACTCATGAGCAACCACTAGAGGCTCACAGTATGGTTAAGCCCATGCAGAAAATCCATGAGTAGCTCTTACAATAGCTAGAGTAGTAGGTAGGAACTAGTGGTGGAGGCCCATCTATGTATAGATCCACCATGAGTCACCTTAGAGAAGTGGCTCGTACAATCAGCTAGATGGAGGTTGGTGGATTAATGTTGTCTACCTAATGAAGGAAGTTGCCTATGAGGTCAAATCCAAGTGCCTAAGAGATTATGGTGTCTCTCTTTCAACTTCATCTATTTCTAGAAATATTTGGATATGTTTCTTCTTTTTCGATGTGCTTGAAGGAGGGTAAGGAGGCAACCATATTGGTGATGCAATACTAGGGGCAAGAGACAACTGTAGAGATTGTTGCTAATTGAGTTGTTGAGTAGCCTTATATGCATGTATGGTGCCTATACCAGATGTTTTTATAGTTAGATATGTGAAGATGTCTACAACAACAATCAAAGAGAAATTGAGCGTAGCCTAGCATGAATAGCCAATAGACCGACTAATGGGAATTGGGCAACTAATTTTGGATATCTTTGATTTTCTGGATACCATCACTGCAACCTAGTTAAAGTTGTTGGAGGTAAAGGGCAAGTTCCTCATCATAGAAGGGCACCTTGAAACAACTCAAGCACACAATCAACACTTGGCCACAAAAGTTGTCAAATTACATGCCTGAATTTCCAACCCTACTCTTATCAACCTTACATTGACATGAGACAAAGCTTTTTAGCAGCTTCAAGAATAGCTAAAGTGGGCTGAGGGAGAAATGGCAATGATAGTCTTTAATCAGTCCATAGCAAAAGCTAAAACTCATTCAATACAGAGGAACTTGATGCATATGTGCCAGGAAAATGAAACCTTGACCGTAAAGAACCATCACCTATAGAACATTGATGCTTAAAAATAATAGCTAGAAGAATTCATCCATCAACAATAGGAATAGCTTACTAGGGAAAATGCCAAATTGAGAAGATTGATAGTGGAGAATCATAATCTCTCCATAGAGGAGGTCCACACCTTATGTTAGAAATTAGCTATTGAAATTGCCACTTGGAAAAACGAGGCTCTGAAATTCAAAAAATTTAAAAATCATTATAGAGATCAGGTTGGCTTACAAAAGAAGATGAATGAGAAGCATATCCAACTAGTGAATGCAAAGGTTAATGAGGCCCTCTAGTAACTCTAGCAAGGTAGAGAAATGTGACAACCCATCATTGATGAGATTGATGCCTATAAGAAGGTAGAAATTGACATGAAGGAGTTGTAGATTGAAGAGATGATGGAGTACATGGAGCTGTCCAATCTTTGCTATGCAAACTTGGTAATGCTAACAGCTAGACAATCATAGTTTGAGCTTAAGAAGTAAGTGGCTAGCTTGTACTTATTGTACAAGGCTAAGTTTAAGAGTCATAAAGACACCAAGTAGAAGCTTATGGTGGCAAATGCTAAACTCAAGGTTCTCAAGGTAAAATTCACTAACTAAAGATCAGTTGCTAAGAACTTGGCCAAAAGAATGAATAACTACTAGGCACTACAAAACACAATTTGAGCATTTGACATCGAGTGTAAAAAATTAATAACCTGGTTTGTCAATGTAAAGGAGCTGCTTCCAGTATTGCCTTTTCCTTGGGATATTCCAATTCCGACCCATATTGGCAAAGCTATGTAAACCATAAATGATCCTAAGAGTAAAGAAAACAAGATGAAAGCATTGTTGAATGCTTTCAGCCTTTCACCAAAATTTGTAATATGAGCAGGACAACCACAACCACCTTAGCCACCAATCGTGCCTGGAGTTGGAGAAGGTTTGTCAAAGCCTCAAGAGCCTCCACCACTAGGGATTGTGTGATCTTCTCTTTTATCTTCATGCCATCAGAGGATGTGCTTGTCCAATTTTTATACCATGATTAATTTTGTCATGTGGTTGATCTGTACATTGGGCACTTAATTTTATTTTGTTATGTCAAAAGTTAGTCAATAATCCCATACCTTACCCATTTTATAAAGAACTTAAGGACGAGTTTTCATTCAATCATGGGGGTATGATGAAATATGATTTTTTGCATCGACTGGGCCCCGTCGATGTAGTCTATTGCATCAACTAGGCCCCATCAACAAGGCCTTGTCAATGAAGTCTATTGTGTCAATGCAGCCTCGTCAACATAAGGGTTTATCTTGGGCTATAAATACATGCTTACCAACCATATTTAGGGTATTAAATTGAGAATAATAGCCAAAATCTTGCAATTTTTACATTTGGTAGTTAGAATATTTCTCCTAAGTACTTGTAGTAGGAGTCATTGAGTGTATAGATCTTTATTCAAGAACTGTTGTACCTTAGCACAACAATGTGTGTGGCAATAAAGATGAGCGTCTTGATAAACCTTGCAACATTCTTGATGGTTTAGATATTTATTCATGCATTCAATGTTTTCAATTATTTATTTAATGTTTTCTAGTAATTAAGCTAATGATGTAATTAAATGAGATAAGCTAGATAGATTAATTACATAAGTACAACTGCTTCGAACGTAACATGTATTCGCTTGGTAATCCTAGTAGCGTTATTGCTTGGTACACCCAATAGCATAGCGCTTGGTAACCCAGCAATGCATATGTGGGTTCAGGACATGTACAAAAAGTGGGACTAAATGCTTATGTTAGGACCGGTTAGAGATTAGTTAGTTAGTTAATTTAGATTAGTCATTAAATTACTTTATCTCTCTCTTCAAAGCACCAAAGAACATAAAATATAAAATGATAAAAATTATATGCCTCAATTTAACTTAACCATACATTTGTACCTCACAAGTGTAATTGAGAAGACAACAGATAACCTTAGGGCAAGATTCACTACCTGGAAAACTAGTGCATTGGAAACTATAAAGTCCACATAATTGGACCAAATCACGCGTGAATGATTTGTGATCCGTATGGTTGGGCATAGGGGTACCTCGTCGCTTATCGGCTAGTCATCCTTAATTAGTAGAGGTTCATGATCTTGTGAACCTATTTATGCCATATGATGAGGGATGAATTTTTATATTTGTGGAAGTCAAAGACTCAAAGTTGTGATTTGACACTTGAATCATCTCCATGATTATCATGCATCATTCAAAAATTCTATTCTCATGAAAAAAATGAAAAAGTAGAAGAAAAGAAAAGAAGAAAAAATGAATGATGAAAATAAAAGAAGAAGAAGAAAAGGAAAGATGAAAAAATGATGATAAAAAAAAGAAAAGAAATAAAATAATAAAAAAGAAGAAGTGATGGGAAAAGAAATGTAACTATAAATTTATCAGTCCATGTAAATTGGTACCTTTATCTTTCCACACTATTCTTACGATTGCTTAAATTAAGAGACAAATGAGTAGTTGAACCAATATCCACACAAGCCTTTCTTATGTTCAACCTATTGCCTATATCACTTGACTATCAAAATGGAACAATTTAAGATAATCTCTTACTTATTCCTACCCATGGCCATGCAAGCCTAGAGGTCTCTCTCTTAGTGAGCTTCAGTAACATCAAAGGTTGCTTCCATCCAATTCATAAATCAATTTGTACTTGTTTGTAATCTCTATTATGATTGGGATTGGTTAGTATAGCCAAAGAGATCGACAAGAGGGTTCTAGTAAAGCTAAATTCAGGGAGCTTACCATGCATATGTGTATAGAGGAAGGAAAACCAAACATGAATTTTGACTTCTAGATGATCTATGATACATTATCTTGGTTCAATTTTCATCCATGATTAGATTGTGGAATAATCTAGTCTAGATGACATTTGTGGTGGCAGGAATAACCTTGCACTTAGAAAAGGGACTTGGAGGTCTATCCCTACCATGTGGACAAGTAGCCATGAAAGGTTGCAATAGTAGATTTCTCACAGGATCTTAGATATGCTCACATGCTTTCATGAGCTAATGGAATGATTAGCTAGGGATCCTATGATGTTACACTCTCACCTTATCTCTCTTGTCCATCATTCATTCTTCATCTCTTTTCTTTCCATTTTATCCATTATTGTGTGTGATAGGAAGTTAATCAGGCAAGGCAGAGGATGAGATTTGGCCATCCAAAGGGATGAACTTGTGTTTGATGTTGAAGTCTTAATAGTTGTTGGGAATCCATGGATGGCCCATCAATAGGTCTCGTAAGGGCAAGAAAGGTAGGTGTTTGCTATGGGAAGGATCCACTTATGAATCCTTAATGACTTGGAATTGTAAGTGAGTGCATTCAAGCTTATCTCCTAGTGATGGTGGTGGTTGCATGACATAAAGCACTTTATTGATCTTCCACTTGTATGAGTATCAACTCTATGAGCTTCAAGGTTTGATCATGACAATTCCTTTTTACCTTACCCCACTTGTGCCTATTTGTTTGACCTTGGCGTACTCTATCTATTTTTCATTCTTCTAACCTCATTAGTCTGGATGTTACTGAACATAATATTTTAATGTTTTATCTTCTTTCTTTCTTTTACATCTTGTTTGGTTTGATCCTTGGTTGGATTCTTTGGATTTTAATGAGTATTTGTTCTTCTTGTTCTTTCCATTTGCATTATTCATGTGGTTCAAGCTAGGTGTCTTGCAACTTAATCATATGGGATAGGCATTGAATTGGGTATGTACTTTATAATTTTGGTGGCTATTTAAATTATTTCCATCCTATTATTACTTAACCATGCATGACTTGATTTCATAGTTGTGATTTTGCTTCTCCCATGGCCTTGAGAGTTATCATTATTCCTATGGTCATTTTTTGCAATGGTAGTATAATGCCTTAGGGATCTCACTTGATTTTTAGCATTTTTATACTTTATCATGTTTAGGTAAGAAAATAACTAGCCCTAGAAGAACAAGAAGAATAACATATCTCATTAGATCCAACACTTGCACATGAGACACCTCCCTCAAGAGAAATATTGAGAGGTAAATGGTCATGCTCTTGATCTTTTAGGATGAGAACATTCCCTTTCAAGATCTTCCAAATGAGTGCTAGAGGATCTAGTAGAAGAAGGTTTGAAGATGGATGACATGGAAGAAGATGTAGATGCAAAGTATGTGTAGAAAAGACCTATCCTTTTTGCTTCTTCCTATTCCATGTAGACATGTTAGGGTGATTTTTTCCTTTGCCACCATCCCTTGGTACTTCTTAGTGAGGTGGCTTGTATTATAACATAGTCATGTTATGTAGTGTACATTTGTAATTCCTATGCATTGATATTTTCATGTGTCTAATTCTTGGTATTATTTCTTGAGTTTTAAAGCTATGGGACTAACTTTACTTAATCATGTGAACATGATGAGCCATTAAGTGTCAATTTTTATGTTGACTATAAACCTTGGATTTGGAAAGTTTTTCACATGTCTTGTGTTTATAGTCTAGTGTGTTTTGTTGAGGTTTGTGATCTTTTGAGATGTCCCCTAGCTTCCTATCTCACACTTTAAGATTATGTGCTTGATTCCAAGCTTCTTAAGATGATTTTGGCTTCATTCATATGTCCTATGCTCCCTCGAGTTTTGGCTTTCATCTAGGTTTCTTTGGGTAAAGTATGACTTTAGGGATGGTGCATTGAATACCATGCACTAGTGCGAAGGCATCAATGTATCCCCTACTTGTCCAAATTTAGGCCATGCTAAAAGTGCATTTTAATTAGTTAAGGCTACATTGATAGACCTCTATTGATGAACTTCCTTTTTTTTTTCTATGAAAGCTATAAACACTGTAGATGAATTCTCATAAATAACTTAGTCATAACATAGATTTCATTTGGACTTTGATTGTCCAATTTTATGTGAAGAGCACTTTCTTCCTTGGGTAAATTAATTCCTTTTTTTGTCTTATTTGTATTTTGAGTCGTTTCTTTCATAGGTATGGCTAGACTCTATGAGAGTGCTACCTTACTTACATAGCTTGGAACTATTTGGTTGATGTGGAGTTGAGTGTTTTCATGGTGAATTAAGCTCTTGGTTTTTTTGTTATTTCATCATTTTTTCCTTAAACAAAGAAATAACAAGAATATTATTTTATTTATCTGGAGGTCAGAACTATACAACATGGTGTTGGGTTATTGAGATTATGACTAAGAGTCATTTTTATTTGCAATTCATGTGTGGTATTGCACCTATCCCCTTGAGGGATTGCAACACAAGCATTGCCCCTATTAAACCAATGAAAATGCATGTGTGTTTATATTTTCTTTGTTATTTATAATTATAAAATCTATAAAAATTATAAAATATAAAATTATAAATATTTCCTCATCTTCCTCACCATGGCGCATGGGTTTTAATTGTATTATATGTATTATAATATATTTTTTTTATTTCTTAAATGTAACAACATACATGAGTGTTCTTGGCAATTCACTCAACATCAACGTTAAAGATTGTGACCAGTCACACCATGTTTCTGTGGATGCATAAATTTTGAACACACCAACACCTAGAAAAACTCGTTTTAGGAGACTATCACCTAGGATGCCTCCCGTATGGGTATGGAAACCCGAGAATAATCTCAACTGGAGAGGGTTATGTGACATTTTGAAAATAATAAACTAAGTAAAATAACTAAAAAATTAAATTGAATGTTTGTGCAATTTTAGAGCATAGTAAACAATCCAAAAGAAAAATTCAAATATTCCCTGGTATTGTGGCTGCCACACCCTATTGCCAATCCATTATGGATGCTATTGCAACACTACCTATAGTTGTTGCTGGATGAGGAAAGAGGAGGCTTAATGGTTCTATGTAGTGTAGAAATCACTTACAACACATCAACCTCCATTTAACTATTCATCACCATCAATGAAAGATACTATTGCTGTTGATGGAGAGAGAAGCCACCATCTACCACCTTTTATCAACCACGCATAGAGAGAGAAGCTACCATCTGCTTATAGCTGCCGCTAGATGAGGGAAAAGGAGATGGATCCCATGTATGTCATGCGGACCAAGGGAGAGAAATGTGACTGCTAGCATCACCTTTCATTTTCATGTCTCCGTGCACATGAGAGAGAAAATGAAACATAAAAGTTGTTTGCCACCTTGAGGTGGCCACCATTGCTTCTTGCCCATTGTCTTTTAGTATGTTGTCTGTCGTTTGTCATCACATTTTAGGGTGCATGCGCATTTGGTGGAGGGTAGTATTGCACAACAACTTTTTCAATAAGGTGTGTAGCTACTATCTTGAGTATTTGAAACCCACCAAAATTCCACACATGTCTGCAGCGCTCCCAACAAACCTCCAGATTTGGGAGGAAAGATGAGGGGGTAGTTTCAAAGGTAAAATTGGATGGTATCCTTTACTATAAATAGAGGTGCTCTATTTCCATATTTTTATGGGTGTTCACCAACATTTCTAACAAAAGTAGCTATTTATCAGAACACAGGAAAAGAGAGGGAACGATGTTGCTACCATTTGTGTTGCCTATGCACATAGCCTGTTTGTTGTCAGGTTTCTATTTATGGGCAAAGAGAAAGACTTCTATCAACTGAAAGAGAGAAATAAAAAAATAAAAATGGCGTCTATTACTAATGTCGACCATTGCTAATGGACATGCATGCTATGACTATCTGGCACCACCCATCAGTCATTTCTTGCCATGTGCAACCTATGTGTGCCCTGTAGTCTTCCACCTATTCATTTCTGACCATCCTCGAGGAGGCCCTTCCTAAGTTGTTGTCAGGCTAACATAGAGCATTTGCTATTTTCACGTCCATCCCACATCTCACATGCCTATAATTTACTATCACGTGTCTCATGTTCCTATCATCGATGTCACTTATTGTGAGTGCCACTGTGCCACTTATGGAAGGAATGAACCATTGCAAACTTGAGAAGAGCAGGATTGACCTATCATCCTCTGGTGCCCCCTGTACTTTTCCCCTCCTTACCATCTTCTAGATCCTCTATCTTTTAGTGGCTTGTGGGAGAAGAGGCCACCCTCTGTCTACTAACTATCATTCACCACCCATTACAACCATTCCCCTACTCCCATATAATGTCCACCATCTTTTGTCATCGTGACATCTCTATAGTAATTGTTGTTACCAATACATGCTAGACCTAACAATTGTGGAACAAAGGAGAACATTGAAATTATCAATAGTTATAGAGAAAGTGGTAAGAAAAGAAATAATAATTGTGGAGAAGAGAGAATACAAAATTTTCAACCATTATGGAAAAAGGTAAGTAGAATAAGGAGAGACAATGTGGTTGCTAACCATTACAATCAAGATAGAAAGGGATGGAAAGGGATTCCCATATGTCACTATTTTGGAGTTTTACCACTAAAATAAAGCCAAAATTATTAATTAACCATATTAATAAACTATTTCCATTGAATCCTTTTATCATTTTTTGGTGACTTATGTTTAATTTAAGTATTATGATATATGTTTTCATTTTTAAAAATTAATGGCTTAACATGGCATGAAAGCATCGTCAATCTCATGCAAAAACAAGTTATTAGCACTTCTTTTCATAAGAGGATTCACATTTGTATTTGGTATTTTAAATTTATTTAAGGTATTTATAAATTTAGTATTTATTGCTATATTTCATTGAATTTATTTTGGTAATTATTTAAAAGAAATAGTTTCTATTTTGATAAGCAATTTTTCAAATTTTCTTTGTTTCTTGCTTTGTGACCTTTGTGACAACTTTTACTGATAAATTAAAATCATACTTACTAATTCTTGAAGATTATATTTATGGTTCTCATATAATATGACTTATAAAGCATACACAATACTAAGCAAATTGATGTTTGAAAGGCAA
>MNCI01018760.1:5759-39114 GCA_015680685.1 Gnetum montanum
TTATACACACACACACATGGTGACAGAAAGGGAGGAGTTGCTACCTGATTTGAATCTGCCATCGTCACCGTAACCGTTATCGGATAACAGTCAACGATGATGTTCCTGGAATTTTGCTGGTTGCGAGCTAAGTTATCTTCTTCATTTTTGCAACATCCCTTCCACCATTTCTAGCAAATTTATGATAACAAGAACGCTATATTTGGCACCTACACCAAAAATAATGGATTGGTATCAAATTCTTTTGTATCTATTTATTATTAAAATACTTATTTTTAAACATCGGTACAGGTAATGGTGTGGTGGAGATTGATGAGCATAAGGGGCCAGCAAAGGTAGTGGTAGAGAATTTTGCAGATGATAAGGGAATCAGGCAAATCATATACCAATTGATGCTATTATGTGTGCTTTTCTACTGAATTCTATGTTGGCTCAAATTAAACCTTCTTCTTGGATGAATGTGTGAAGCATCACATATGCGTCTTTTGCCGCTTACTTGAGAATCCATATTAATTTAAAATATTAGAAAGCCAAGATTAGCAATAATACCAATTTTAATAGATTGGTATTGGGTTTCGCAATACCTAGATATTATTGTAATATTTATTTTTAGACCTGGTGGCAGTATAAACCAAGCACTAGAGAAAAGGAAAAAAAAGGGGATTATGCAAAAACATTATAAGAAAATTCATTTCTTTTAAGCAAACATGAAGAAGGAGTTGATACCAGTAAATTCCATATCACATTGGAATGAATTATTTTTGAGATTTTTATTGAAGATTTGTTGAGCCTTGTGGTAATTCTTGTAATTCACAATCAAATTGCTGCATTATGGAGACAGTAGAGAAGGATTGCAATTTAGGCAAGCCTCCTCTGTAATCTTCAATTATTATTTATAATTTCAATTTGATTTAATTATAAATCCTTATTCTTGAACTTATGATTAGAAATTAGGATAACGATTTATAATTTTGCTTATGAGTGACAGACATAAGTATGGAATTTGATTTGGATTCAATTCTAACTATTTATTGTCTTGATGATTTATTTGACTTTTTAACCAGTCCTCCATGGGATACGACTCACGGGTTAGTCATAGATGAGGTGACAATCTGTACAATGAAATAAAAAATGAAAATAAATTTTAAAGGTATGCAGCACCAAATTTTGCCTAGCTTGTCAAAGATAGATGATAAGGGTATTGAGTTCATGTTATAAAACGAAGTTATGTGATTTAAAGGGAAGTTTTGATTAACATTTATTGGTCTTGGAAGATTCAAGATGACATGGAATTGCTGGACAAGTATAAGTTACAATAGTTATACAAGTGGGTCCTCCCCAAAGTAGGTTCCAACCCTTAATGCCCTTGGATAATGACACCTAGAAGTGTCCTTAGCCACTTGAGGAGTTGAATGTAATGCATACCTGTTTTGCAAAACACACATGTTAATACCACCAAATTAGGAAAATTATGCTATGTTACACAAAACCACAAGTTATGATTATTCATACAATGAGATGAAATGGACTTAGAAGGGGTTGCAAAAATCAAGATGTGAGGTATCTTACCATAGGCATAAAGAATTCTTGTGTTTTATTAATGGTTAAAATAATATTAGCCTTTCTATCCAAGATTCAAACTAAGTCTAGGCGACATTTTAGTGACATTGCATTGTCTCATCTCTTGGAATTACAATTGTAAGACTACTATTTATGTAAAGAGTATTGTCACTTGGCATATTATCCAAGGGAGGAGTTTGTTCATGACACTTTTTTATTTTTTAGATTTTTGAGAGATTGCCTATCTTCAGGCATGGATAACATGTCTTTCTAGTGGAACCCCTAGAAATTTATTTTGTGCTCTTTAATTTTTATTTGTGTTAATCCTTACTAGAGGACTACCTTCAGGCATGGGTAACATGTCTTTCTAGTAACATGGTAAGGTAGCACTTATTTTACTCTTACTTCCATTTTTCATTATATCTACAAGGATATAATACAACCTTAGTAACATGATAGAACATATAGAAGTAATCCAAGAGAGTTCACAAATCCCCTTGATGTCACACCCTTTGCATTCCCACATGGTTCTTCACTTTTTGGTCCAAGCATAATGCTCACAAGTTTATTCTTAGTTGTATGATGAGAAGAATATGATTATGACCATGGTAAGAACCTCTTATTAATGGGATGGATGGATAAATGGTGTGGGCTTACTATTCAAATAATTAGTCCCTTATGACTTGATAACATAGAGAAATCTTCACTTTATTGAACTACATCTTGCCTTATTCATAATGTGTTTTATTAATAATCAAAATTATTTACAAAGGAAATCAAAATAAAGTATGAAAAAGATAGTAAGAATTGGAAAAAGATGTAAAGAATGAAAAATGTCAAAAAATGGAAAGTGATTAAAGAATTGAAAAATGTGGAAGAATATTAAAAATTGAAGAAATGTAAAAGTATGAAAGAATGAAAAAAATATCAAAAAAGTATAAAAGAATGGAAAAAATTGGATCAAGAAATAAGAAAAGTAAATAGAATTGTAAAATAAAAAATTGAAAAGCACTTATTAATTCCTAAATCAAGATAAAGTATCTCCCCCACGACTGAACTCATGGGTGAGTATTTAGAAAATGATCCCTAGATTCCCTATATCATACATTTTAGGTGGCTCACTTACCATTCTTAGTGATCTAACTTTTCAGTTATCATCCCCAGTAATCTTGATGGTAATGGAATCTTGACTGTCTAAGTTCTTATTTTCTTTTCCTAGTTGATGAGTGGCGAGATACCCCTACACTCAACCATACGAATACGAGCGTCTCATGCGCGATCCGGTTGAACTCCAAGGACTAAGTGCTTACATGCCTTAATGGAACACTCAAAGTTAATCAATCATTGTCTTCCCAATCTTACATGTATTGTCATGGTTGTATGGTTAAGTAAGCTTAGGGTATATGATTTTTTATAACTTTTATCTTTTTGGTGTCTTATGCTAATGAGGGAAAGGGAAAGAGAACTAAGTGACTAACTTTCATTAACTATTCACTAACTAAGTTCTAATTGTTCTTAATACCAGTATTCGTTCCCACTTTCTGTACACATCTTAAACTAGTGCAACACTGCTAGGATTACCAAACACTAGTTGTTACTGGATTACAAAGTGCTACATGCATGCTCGAAGCGGTCATACTGAGTGCACTTAACTAAGGAAGTCAAAGGTTGAGAGAGAGATTAATTAACTAGGAAAGCATTAAACATTCAACAATAATTAATTACTAATTAGCTTAATATGTATGCTACAAGGTTTATCATAAAGTTCATCTTTATTACCATACACAAATATGTGCTCAGGTACAATTTGCTCGAATAAAGATATGTTCACTTTAGGACTCCTACTGCGGGCACATAGAAATTATTCTAACTCTGGAATGGTAAAACTACAAGAGTTTGGCTGATGGTCTAAGTCTAACTCCCTGGAACAAAGGGCGTTGCCTCTTATTTATAGAAGATGAGGCAGGACGCGTTATCGCAACTCATCATACCCCCATGATTGAATAAAAACTCATCCTCGAGTTCCTTACAAAATATTGGGAAGGTATGGGATTATTGACTTGAATGACACTAATGGTGAATGGGGTGACATGTGAACGAATCAACATTACAATACATGGCAATATTAGTGTTCATGACAAGAGTGAACATTATATACATTTGACATCCAGCCTTATTTGGTAGTTGAGAGAGGAGAGAAGAGAGAGAGAGACAGAGAAAAGGAGAAGTCTGTTGCTATTGACACCAAGATTGCGCTTTCTGTTGGTCATTTATAATCGCTTCATCAATCTTGTTCCTTGCATGACTATTTCAGCACTAATCCATCCTAAGTGTTTCCTCCAGATCCAATCCATTGCTATATGATTACCATTTGCACACACAACACAGTCACATATTAGCAAGGGTAAATAAATCACAATGCAGTTGATACCTTGCCTCGGTGTAAGGTCCATTAGTTGAGTTGTGATATAGCTAATACAGATTTTGGAGATATAACACTGGTGACTACCCAAGGTGTAGGGGTTAGGAGAAAATTGAGAAAATTGAAAAAATTGGACCAGGACCCCCATGACTAAGAGCGAACCTCCAGTAGCGATAGAATGGAAAAAGATAATGAATAAGAAAGATAGAGAAAAAGAAATAATGGCAACACCGATAAAATGGATGTCAGATTTGGTAATGAACAAATTAAATGTTGATTGCAGAAATGTTTAAGGGAAAGAAGTTAACTGATGTATCAAATAGGAATGCTAGTGGGTCCTCCCCAAAGTAGGCTCATGCCCGTTATGCCCTGACAACCCCACATTTAAAGAGTCCGTAGGCTCTGGAAATGTCATTCGGAAGTAAGAGTTAAAGTATTAACCACAAGGATTTACTAAAAAGAAAACAATGTATCAACCAAAATATAGACTATTGATACAATTGGCAATGAGGTGGTAAATGGAGAAAGAATGATGGAAAGAAGAGAATGGAATGGAGTCTCAAGACAAGGTGGTGTACAACCCCTTGTGTATTTATGGTTAATGTGACTTAGTAGATCTCATTCCAAATCCACCCTCAAACAATCCACATCCAGTGACTTCGCATTAATACACTTGGACAATCCATCCACTTGAAGTAATAAGAATTCTTCCACCAAAGAGTCACCACCATTCTGAAGAAACAAGAAAGGGAAAAGTAGGAAGCGAGATAGGGCCTTAGTTAGAGGGAACACGTTTGTTTAGTTCCATAACTAGTGCTTGTAGCTTAGATAATTATTTTTTCTAAGGGGTGTGCTTTGAATTCTCACTCTTTTTTTTTGTGTGAGAACCAAACCATGCAAAGACTTATTATTTTTATTAGCTCAACTTCCCTATAATGGAGCAATGTCAGAATGGTAAGGGAAACTCAAGAAGAAAACATCCAAGCACCCAAGATAATGGCTAGCACAAATGCATCAAATCCCCTTGAAGTCACACCCTTTTCAGTCCTTGAGTCCTTTCTTGGTTTGAGAAATACCCAGTCACCAGTTCGTTGATAGTTTTATTATTAAGAAAGGGACTATATAGTTCCAAGCCAAGAGAGACCATAGAAATTTATGAATACATGGATGATGTGGACTCATTGCCTATTATATCAAAAGAACCATACCTTAGTATCAACATTGTAACTCCAAGGTAAAAACCAAATATTAGCAATCAATAGAATACAGTTCGTACCACCATCAGGAGCACTTATTACGTGATGAACCTAATAAAATAAAATAAATAAATACACAAAGAAATAGAAAAGTATAAATGATGTTGCAAAACAAAAAATAAGAAAAGTTAAAGAAATTTGTAAAAAAAAAATGTGTAAAACAAAAAACTTAAAAAGGAACTGAGGGCCTCAAATGATTAGCAAAGGTGGTCATCTCCCTCATGATTGAGTTGGGAGGTGCATCTAAGCTTTCGATGTAGGCACAAGTTATTCCCTCAGTTACTTCCATGCACATTGGGAAGTTGCTCTCTTGATCAACTATCAACCACTGGGTGTCTTCTTGTTGTGTAGTTGCTACATACAAGCACTTTTGTATGTTAATTTCTTGTGCACACCGGTTGCATGCAAGCAATGCTAAAAATTTCTACATGCAATCGCATCTTGTATCATTGTATGTGATGCATGGAACCTTCTTCTTCTCGATCTTCCCAAAAGTGTTCTCCTTAGATATTTCTAGGGAAAGATCGCAAATTCCTAGGTGCGCATTTATGGTACTTAGCCATGCCCTTCCCATTATTATCGAGAAGTCCCCTTTATCGTTATTTACTTGGATCACTAGGAAATCAGCTGGGTACAACCACCCACACATAGTGGAACGATGTCCTCCACCAGTCCCAAGGGAATAGTGATGGACTAGTCGGCCAGCTTTAGGTGAATATTGCTCTTCCTTAATGGAGGCAGGTTCCAGGCTTTGTACATCTCTTGCGATATTAAGTTGATTCCAAAACCTAAGTCCAGAAGAGCTTTGCATGGTTCATTCCCAGTGACTTGGAGATAGATTAGAGGGCTTCCAGGATCAAAAAATTTCCTGGGAAGGTGGCAAACCTTAATCCAGTCAGTAACAACATGTGTTAAAATAACCGTATGCGTTGAGTTTGGTGTTTGGTTTGAAGGGAGCTCTGAAGACTTATTTGATGAGGGGACGTTCAGAGGTTCAACCGCTTGTGGTTGTGAGGGCTTGGTTGGACTGTTGGTTCTAAAGAAAGGTCTTCTCTTCATACAATTGTCAGAACCAGGAGCGGGTTGAATATTTATAGCCCTCATGGCATTGTGTTACTGTGGTTGAGTGGGGAGTTCCCCTTGCATTGTTGGAGAGGGTGGTAATGGAGCTATCGGAGTGAGAGTTGCAGATGGATTTGGAGGATGGTATGTCTGTGGGTTATCTCCCCTAGGAGAGGGAGTCCTATAATACTATCGAGCTTGGTAGTGATGTTGTGGTGTAACGTGACCAACAGAGTCATGTGGAGAGACTGGCTGTTGCACGTAGTAGCCATATGGATCTGGTTGCCAGTAGGGGTATTGTTGCCTTGGTGGTGGCATCCCCCATGATTGTGGGTATTGTCACTATTGATGTTGCTCAATGGGTTGTGGTGGAGTTTCACTTGGATAATACATTGATGGTTGGTGGAACTACCTTGGGTTACCTTGGGGATAAGGTAACCGTCGGGGTGCTTGCTGTTTATTAAGTCGTGGGTTGAGTGCATACACCCCAAACTCTTGTAGATATGAGATCATTGGGAAACATCCCTTAGGATGGTTGTATTGGCATATCTCACATCCAGCATCATTTTCCGTGTCTAAATCCACAACCTCTTGGATGATGGCCATTTCCCCCTTACCCTTGTTACGTGCATTGTCCATTTCTCTCTTTTTCTTTTTGTCGTAGTCACTACCTCACTCCCTAGACTCCTCTACAACCTTAAGAATAGTTTTGAACCTACTATCTAGGGAGTCCCACATTTGGTCTACCTTTGTCGACACTTCTGTTGTTAATTTTTGGAGCAGCAAGGTTTCCTATTCACCATCTCTTCGAGTGGTGACTCTTCTTCCTCCTCACAGAATCTCACTCCCCTTTTTCAGAGGGAAGGATTTCAGTTGTACTCTTCTATACTTTCTCTCTTACATAGCTACTCTTCTTCCTTGGCTACTTGCTCTAGCAATCTATGAACCTGATGAGACCTAGGCTTTAATAATCTCCCTTGGACATACATTCCAAGGGTTCTCCTTATTTCGTGCCTAAGTCCATCTACGAGATGATGTAGTTAATCCCGCTACGAATAACCATGGCCACGGCAACGATGTAACAGTGCGTAATAGTGGCCCATGGTAGCATCCAAGGGTTCATGATTTTCTTTCTTCCATCCTTGGATTTGCTCTCGTAGGTTAGATACTCGGGAGTACGTTTGGTACTTATCATTAAATAGTTCTAACATTGTACTCCACCTCCAAATGGATTCCAGTTTTAAGGACCAGTACTAGCTTTTAGCTTCTTTCACTAGTGTTCTTGGGAACAACTTCAGTTTTTGCCATTTTTTTTCTATGTTTTGCAAGGCACATGCATCATAGAATGCTTGCAAATGATTTTGAGGATCAGCATTGTATCCCCTTCAAATCATGGGATGTTGTTCATGTCTAACCTCTTGATCCTACTATCCTTTTGGTGCCTTGTGGGAACTCTTACAACCTTTGTTATATCTATCATGCTTCTAGTTGCGAGTAGGGGTTCTTCATGGTCATCTCTTTCATAGCATCTGTGGTGTCTACATGGTTCCCTACTCTCCCTTCTTCCATGCCTTGATTCCTTAGAGTGCCCTCATTCTCATTCTTGACTGTCTCGTTGATGTTTTTCACTCTGTTTGCCTTTATCCTCATGGTTGGTTTGCTTATGGCTACATTCAGATATAGAAGGAGAAGGTGAATGTGAAGATGAAGGTAAAGAAGAAGGAGAACCATCGCCATGATGGTGTTTTTTACCTTCCCTTCGGTGGTCTTGGCCTTGATCGTGATTACGATCAAAACTTCTGCCCTTATCGTGTGTTTGTGTTCCCTGGTTGAACACTTCATGTTTGTGGGGACCAGAACCAGGGTTGTGAACCATGGAGTGGAGGTTTTGATACACCACCTCTTGACCATTGTTAGGAGGGGGAACATTATTTGGTGGGGAACCTATTGAAGCAGGTTCACCTTTGCCAATTTCACTTAAGATGTGTAGGGCGTTATGGGGCCATTTACCCTTCAAGGATGTGTGGTGACTCTCTTGTTGCAAGTACCTTTGACATTGCACTTCTGTGGGGTGATAGTCTCTCGTGTCATGATCACATGCAATGTATTCTGCATATAAAAGTAGCATGCCTATTCATGTGAGAGTATGAAGGAGCATGTTGGGGACTGATTGGTCTGGGGGCAACACTATGTTACCCTCTAAGTCTTTCTAACATAGTTGTTCATCTTGGTGGAGAATAAAGGTGAAATCGGGTACATACTCATCATGATGAATATCTACCACATGAAACTGTTGAGGAACTGGTGGATCTTGGTTACGTGTATTATGCTACCTACTATCTCTTGTGTTAATCCTAGGCAGTGAAATGCTCTTATGCGGAGAAGAAGACATTTTGTCTTGTTCGGTGTGCGATGTACCGTTGTATTATCTTTCCTTGATTAATCCTAAGGGTTCATTCTAGCGTTCCAATGATATGGATGATTTCCTATGTTCTACTAGTGCACAAACAACTAAGTCCCTGACAACGGTGCCAATGATGAGTGGCTAGATACCCCTACACTTAACCATACAAATACAAGTGTCTCACACGCGATCTGATCAAACTCCAAGGACTAAGTGCTTACATGCCTTAATGGAACACTCAAGGTTAATCAATCGTTGTCTTCCCAATCTTACTTGTATTGTCATAGTTGTATGGTTAAGTAAGCTTAGGGTATATGATTTTTTATAACTTTTATCTTTTTGGTGTTTTATGCTAATGAGGGAAAGGGAGAGAGAACTAAGTGACTAACTTTCATTAACTATTCACTAACTAAGTTCTAATTGTTTCTAACACTAGTATCCATTCCCACTTTTTGTACACATCCTGAACTAGTGCAACACTACTGGGATTACCAAACACTAGTCGTTACTGGGTTACCAAGTGCTACATGCATGCTCAAAGCGGTCGTACTAAGTGCACTTAACTAAGGAAGTCAAAGGTTGAGAGAGAGATTAATTAACTAGGAAATCATTAAACATTCAACAATAATTAATTACTAATTAGCTTAATTTGTATGCTGCAAGGTTTATCATAAAGTTCATCTTTATTACCGTACACAAATGTGTGCTCAGGTACAATTTGCTCGAATAAAGATTTGTTCACTTTAGGACTCCTACTACGGGCACACAGAAATTATTCTAACTCTAGAATGGTAAAACTGCAAGAGTTTGGCTAATGGTCTAAGTCTAACTCCCTGGAACAAAGGGTGCTGCCTCTTATTTATAGAAGATGAGGTAGGACACGATATCGCGTGGCAGATGCAATATCGCGGCTCATCACTAGTGATGTATGATTATGATTTAAAAGTTTCGTTTTTGGGCTCTTAGTTGGATTCATCTTCTTAGGATGGGAATAAGTGAATAAGATTATTCCATGCATATTTTGGATAGTTGAAATTTCTCAATTATTGGCCACTAGGTGTTTTTTGGTTTGGTGGCTCCTACTCTTTCTTGTACACACACTTGTTTTTCACATTTATTGTGGATTGGTATAATAATTGTGTTGACATTCTAAATAGTCAATCCACAATTGCACCCTTTTTTATGAATAGTAATGCATGAAATTTGCTTTGTGTGTATGGCTTCATGCTTTTCTTCCTTAGAAATTTCAACAGATAAATCTCTCATACTTAACTTAGCATGGATTGTGCTAAGCCATGCTCTCCCCATGATAATTGGAAGTTCCTTGTCTTTCTTTTTCATAAAGATTATAAGAAAGTCTACTGAATAAGAGCACCCATTGACATTGATCACCACATCCTTTATCTATCCCAAATTAATGGTGATAGATTAATTTGCAAGCTCGAACCTTATATTACACTCCTTCAAGGATGGTAGGTTCTATGCTTGATAGGTTTTGTAAGAGATCAAATTTACCCCAGAACCTGAGTCTAGTAGAGCTTTGCATGGCAAGTTTCCAACTACTCGTAGATAAATCAAAGAAACTCTTGGGGTCAATTCTTTTCTTAGGGAGTGGTACTACCTTTATCTAGTTTGTGACTATTTCTATAAGCATGATAGTCTACATGTTTGTGTTTGACAATGATAGAGGCTTGTTGTTGGCAAGAGAATTAGTGGTAGAAGGAGTTGGTTTCAATGGAGTCCTACTTCTACTAGCCTTTGTAGGACTTGTCCTAAAGAAAGGACATTTCTTTGTTAGGCCCTTAGTGTTATTGGTAAGATCCTCTACTTGTATGTTCACTACCCTTGTAGTTTGTCTCTACTACAATTGTGATGGCAATTCACCTTGCATAGTAGTTGGTGGCACTAGTGATAAAGACTACATTGGATTTGATGAATCAGCTACTTGTGGATGCATGTATGAGTTTGGATTAGTCCTTGTCAGTGTTAGTATATGGTACTCAGGCAAATGGTATTGTGAAGTTTGAACAGCTGCATTTGCTGGTGAGATTGGATGTTGGACATAGTATCCATAAGGATTAGGTTGTCGATAGGAATATTATTGGTGAGGTGTTGGCATGGCCCATGATTGGGGTTGTTACCACTATTAATGGTATTGCTCTTATGGTTGTGGTAGAGCTTCACTGGGATAGTATGTTGGTTGGATGTTCTACCTATAGTTACCTTGAAGATAAGGTAACCTTTTGGGCATTTGTTTCCTAACAAATTTAGGATTAAGTGCATATGCCCCCATTTCTTATAAATGTGCCATTACTAGACAACATCCCTAGGGATGTTTGTATTGATACACAACACATCCTTCCTCATTGGTGGAGCTAGTGTCTAAAGACTCAGCCACTATAGCCACTTTGCCTTTTTGTCCAAAATCTATGTTCTTTTTTTTTTATCTTCATCTTTTCAAAAGGCTTGCTTTGCTCTTTCTTCCATAATCTCTAAAGCTATTGTACATCTCTCATCGACTTAGTCCTACATCTTTACTACCTATGTTGCTACATTGGTAATAGATTTTTGAATCAGTAGTATTTTCTTTTGGATTACCTAGTCTAATGTTTTTTCTTCTTGGGAATCATAAACCCTTACATCTCTCTTCTTGATTGATGGATTTCAGTTATACTCATTAGTTCATTCTCTCTTTCTTAATTCATCTTCTTCCTTTGCCACTTGATCAATTAATCTCTTGATGTAAGGGTATGTCAACTTAGATAATCTACCTTGGGTATAAATCCCATGTGTCTCCCTAGTTTTGTTTTGCGACCCATCTACAATGTGCCTAAATTTCTCCTACTATGAGAATCCATGGCTTGGACATTTGTGTAGTAGTGAATAGTACCTGCCCATTGCCACATTAAGGGTTTCACGAGTCCCTTATTTTCATCCTTGGATTTTCTTCCTTAAGTTAGACACTTGTGAGTATATTTGATAGTTGCCATTGAAGATCTATAGCATGGTACTCCATCTTTTGATTGATTCATGTTCAAGTGATTAGTACTTAACTCTATGCCTCTTTCACAAGTGTTCTTGGAAACAACTTTAACTTTTTCTAGTTACTTTTAATGTTCTATAGGGTGCAAGAATCTTGAAAAACTTGGAGGTGGTGTTGTGGATCAGCATTATAACTACCTTCAAATCTTGACATATTGTTCATATTGAGCCATTTGATATGGCTATTTCTTATGTGCCTAGTTGGAAAGTGTACAACTTCCTATATGTTAATCATGCTTTGAGTTGCCATTAGGGGTTCATCATCTTAGTTAGGTTTATGTGCTCGACTGTAGTATTGCCCCCTTCTATGCTCATCCCTTTCATGATTTTTACAATCCCTATGTCTTCACTATTCATACTCTTCATCTTTTGAATTAGAATGTCTAGAATAATAGTCATGAGTTCTCATCTCTTCCCTATCATGGTCTTTGTACCTTTACCTCCTTCTATTAAAGTCTTCTGATGATCATGAGGATGCAGATGAGGTATTAGGAGAATAGTGTTGACTTGTCCTCCTATGATGACTTTAATGTTCTTTGTCTATGAGATCTAGCAAGAACTCTTGGCCTTGAGTCCTACTTGTACCTTGAGTATTTTGCCTCCCGCTTGAGTGTCTTTGCTAATTAGGAGTGTGATTTCCTAACAAGTTCCTCTAGTTGAATGATAGGCATTTGTGACTGGAACTCATGATTTTTGTGGAGTTGTTTAGCAATGAATACATCTCCATCAAGCTCCTCCAAGACAAAAGTAGAGTTGACTGTCTTTCCTTTGTCTTGTTCATGTTTGGTTTCCATGACATTATCTTTTCTTAACTGCTCATCAGTGGGTTCATATGGTTAGGTCATGTATTTAGTTTCATGATATCCTCCAAGTGCTTCACCTAGTTTCATCCCCTTGGGAGCAATTTGGAGCATAATGGGTGCTAAATGCTTTGGTGGTACAACAATGTTCCCTTGAAGATATTTCCACCTGATTTGTCTATCCTAATGAAAGATGAATGTAAAATCAAGATAGTAAGGATCATGATGAGCATATGAGATCCTTGTTTGCATTGGCATACTACAGTCTTCTTTTTCATCAATTTTGTCATTACTTCTCTATAGTTCCTTGGCAGGTGATGTTGTATTGTTGTTTAAAGTCATGTTATGATTTAAGATGTTTATTTTAAGTGTGCTTAGTTAGAATTATAAATTTTAACTTTTTGTTTCCAGTACAATGAACTTTGTGAAATCAATTACTCAACATACATTGACTAGTCCCCAGCAATGACGCCAATGATGAGTGGTGGAGTAATCCAACACCCAACCATACAAGTCACAAGCATTTCACATGCAACCATATTGTAATCCATGGATGAGGCACTATGATTATGCTAGTATTGGTTAAATTTTGGGATTTTTGTCTTCCCACATGAGCTAGTGAAATCTAGGTGCATGCTTTAACTCATTGTGAGGTATATGATAACTGATGTTGTAGGTCCATTGTTACTCATAGTAAACATGGTGAAGTGAAAATAATTTCTAAGTCTAAGGAAAATGGTAAACACTACTCTAGCCCATGGCAATGAACATTTGATCTTGACCTTCCATATATACATTAGGCTTCATGTAACTACTATTAAGATTACCAAGTACTTTGCTACTAGGCATACCAAGTGATATCACTACTAGATTATCAAGTAATTATACTTAAGTGCTCAAGATTAGTTGTACTCATTCCACTTAAGAATAGTAATATTGAAGTGCATGAACAAGTAAACATTAACTATGAAATATTAAGAAGATTATTCTAAGTGTAAACAGTAAATCTAGGAGAATGCTGCAATAGTGGGAAATAGCTCAATTTTTATTTCCAATCAAGATGTCATTCACTAGTTCACACTACACTGCGGGTAGTCATACTTCTAGTTGCTAAGTCTAAATTCACAAAAATAAGCTGAAAGAGTTTAGGTAAGGGTGGATAAAATTGAATCTTGGACCATGCACCTAAGTGTTATATTTATTAGCAGGCATGTGTCCCATGATATCAGATATCTGATGTCATAACTTAGGCTTTGATATTAGGTATGTGATATGGTAGCTTCGATATCATATACCCGATATCGTAGATGTCAAAAAATACTACTTATAAACAATATCAAATTTAATCTAAAGATGTAAGTAAGAATATTAAGAACTAACTAGCCTTAATTTATTTTACCTACATGATAAGAAAATACATAGGAAGCATAAAAATACCTAGGTGAAATCATACACATGGTCATAAGGGTTGGAATCTTGATCTCTCAATATATAAATTCTCTAATATCTTACAATATGTAGAGTGAAATGCTTAAACATGTTCAAGATGAAAATGACTGTAATGATATATCATATATGATGTTGAATGTTACAATAAGAGATAAAATCCATAATACAAATATTAGAGGAAGGCTTGGAGTTGTTGCTATTTTAGATAAGCTATAAGAATTTCATCTTAGATGGGTTAGACATGTGCAAAGAAGGTCATATAATGAGCCCATTAAAAAGTTGCTACATCACTATTTCAAGAAAGCCATTAAAAGAAAGACAAAAAAAGACATGGGATAAAATGATTCAAGATGATTTGAAGAAATTTCAAATAAATAAAGATATAGCTTTCATAGAGGTGAATGGTAAAAGAAAACTCATGTAACCAACCCCATTTTGTCGAGACAAAGTTAAGATGATTATGATGATAGGAAATTTCCTACTAAGAGCCATGCACATCCTAATAGAAAGGGATGTTACCTTACTAAGTCATATTATTACATTGAGTTGGTATGTCACTATCTTGAAATAGATCCTTTCTACCTTTGTGAGGACATCACAATCTTTATGGTTAAAGCTATAGCATTGTTGGGTCTACTCCTTTTTATTCTTAGCATTATACTTAGTGGACACCTCTATAAACTTTTGTCACACATTGGGCAATCCCAAGTCCTCTGCAATGGCCTTCATCAAATAGGAAATAGCAATGTCCTTAATCTTGACGGTGGCATCTTGTTCGTGATTATTTCAAAACAAGTACATCTTGTTAAGATACCATTCCCCATCGGTGGAAATTATGGGCCAAAGAAGGAAATTCTACAACTATTCTCTAGCATGTTATGACACAAGATCTAAGAATGACCCAAAGCTTAATTCTTAGAGTACCAAGCTCTAGATCTTCTTACTTAACCTTGGTCTAGGCAATTCATCTTGCCTAGACTACCCTATCTTAGCTATGAAAATTTGATGGATATATTCTACTTTTGGTTCCTCTTAGAGAGGTCTAGTTGCATGTGTCACCTTAGGTGCTTGCTCTACGTGTTATTCTTGTTGCTCCTATCCTCATCCTTGCCCACCCCTTAGGCTCTTTTCCTTTCTTTTTGAAGGTCCACCCACTTGCGAACCTTATTTTGGTGCCATATGTAATTAATTGGCCTTTAATTGCTTTAAATTTAGGCAGTGGTACCTTTGGTCATTCTTTAGTTGGCTTATTCATTAAAAAATATAGTGTTGTTACTCTAATGAAGCATTATTTGCTAAACACTAGAAATTTTAATGAAAATTGTATTAGTTACCTGAGACATCACATCTATGATATTGCATCTGCAATATCGCATGCTACGATGCTATGTTGCAAATATGATATTTTAATTACAATAAATTATTGATCTTTTAGATTTAAGAAGACTGAAACAAATTTTATTTTGCAAATTTTTGATAGCCTAATTTATTAAATGATGTGGGTAGCCTAATTACAAAAAAAAAATGAATTTTTTTCTAATTTTGTAGTTGTAATATCTTTGCGAATCAGATGAGTTATGAGCTAATCTTAGGTCATTGGAAAGATCATTATGCAATCTATAAGCTAGTAAAAGTTTATATTAATTAAATTTTATTTGATGATTTAAATCTAGCCTGAGAAAGTAGCCTTGAATAAAATTGTTCAATGTCCATAATAAAATTTGATGATTTACAAGATGAATATCTATACAATTCGAGAGATTTATCAAGTGAGTAAATACTTAATACAATGATCTTTTAATAATATACCTTCTTGAAAATTTTGGAATTAATTTGAGTTGATTTGGTGGTTGAAATTTGTAACACAAGAGTAGCCCTGAATGTGATTGTTTAATTTCTTGAAATGCAAAGAAGTGTAATGATCCACGAAATCTTGATGAATTGGCGAATGTAATAAAGGATTGATGAATGAATGAGTGATGAATAATTGATGAATTTGATGAATATGGAGAGAAATTTTGTACTCAAATGAATGTTCTTTTTTCATAATTCAAAATACAACATAATATATGCCTATGTATTTATAGGCATTTGATGGAGCCATTAGAACTAATGAAGGGACAAGTCTATTTTATAGAAAATTAGATTAGAAATGGAAGAGATATTAGAGATTAGAAGTGTTATTTAATTAAATTCATCAATCAATCTTTTAATAAAAGTAAAAAAATTAGAATTTCCTATCTTATCTTTTGTGGCATAATAAGTCAAATATAAATTACATAGCTTTGTTCCCTATTTTACAAAAATTCTATTTTAGCTTCACTTGATCTGTTTCTTCTCTTCAGATTTAAGCTTTGACTATGTACTTTCACTATATTTCCATATGTAGATATGGTCTTCTATTACCTTAAATTTGGCCTTGTTAAATTCATTTCTTTGTCTTCCTTATAAACCATAACATGAGCATTTGGAATGAGTGAAGTAAGAGTTTCTAAAGTGCATACTAAAACCAACATAAATGCTTATAAATACTAGTCACCTATCATGTTTATGGCACCATTTGATTAGTAGGAAACTAGGCTTTAACAGTTTTATTTCTCAATTCTTGTAACAATTGGTGAGTAACCACAATATGAATTTGAGTCAATTGTATGACATCTTATTCAAGTAGATTATACTTGGACATAATTTATGAATAATAATAAGATTGATATTGATTTCTATTCATTGCAATAATTTGACTTAGCATATAATTTACTTTTAATATACTTTATTTTTCTTGCAATTAGCTTAATATTTACTTTTCTCTTGCACATAAAATTTGGTGAAATGAGCACAATCACTTTTGAGTGTAAACTTGTATTTACTTAGTAATCCTAGTAGCATAATTGTTAAATTCGACTAGTAGCATTGTTGCAACCTAGAAATTTGCTTAAATTTGATTATTTAATTTAATGCACTTGATTAATTCTTTAATGTTGTTCAATGCATTTAAATATATTAGCTTATTGTTATTACTTTTCTTATTATTGTTGTTGTTGTTAGTTTCCTACATAAGTGAATACAATCTACTTGATAGGGTATTTTGTTAAAATTTTCTATCCTTTGTTTCACTAGTATTTAAGCTCACTCATAAATCTTTTGAATATTTTATAATTAAATATTGAATACAATTACCCTTATAAGTTTTTTTCTTTTTGTTAATTATCATTCATTTATAAGTATTTGATTGTGCATATTTTATTCTTTATGCACAATCATTTATGTATATTTAATCTTTATTATGCACATTCAATTATCCATATTTATACTTTATTATGCACATTTAGTTATGCATCTTTTATTTTTATTATGCATATGTGATTATATAACACTTTGTTCATGGAGCAATTATGAGGCTAGGTTTTGATTACCCTCACTACGAAAGGAAATTATTTCCGTTTGTCATTAAACTAGGATTTGAAGTTTATTTTTAATTATAATTCAATATTTCATAAATCAGTTTTATCAAGGAAATATCTTAGGATGATGTCCTACCTATAATCTAATCTCATTGATGTGTCTAATATGTTCAAAAACGTAGGTTTTGACATTTGGTTTACTGGAGTAGAACATTTGGTTTACATCTAGATAAGATTTTAGTATATGATTAGATAGAACACTTGATAAAGATCCCATATATTTAAACAGAGTTTGATTGAGGATCAGTGTGGTGGAGATAGAAATTAGGAAACTAAAATTATGAAAATGACTTTGGAAAAAAATAAAAATAAAAATCAAATTTCATTTTTAAAGTCAATGCCCCAGTAAAAGCACATTCATGTGCAAATGTGAAAAATAAAAGAAACATATTATATACAATATATAACATATGTTATATCACTTTTATCATTGCTACTTTATTTTTCTTTTGTTGCCTCTTCACCGCTTGTTTTTTGGTGCCATTTTTTGTTGTTTGGTTTTGTAACTATTGTTTTCTGAAATAGTCTTCCATCACATTTTCATAAAATATATTTTTGGCCATTTCTTCTTTGTTTGAAAGCTAATTTTAGCCTTGTTTCTCTTGTTATTTCTTTTACAAATAGGTTATGACCTTAGATACATTTCATCACAGTTTGTAGAAGGGTTTTGGATGTGACAAGTTAACCTAAGCAAAAAAAAGAAAAAAAAAATTAAGAACATTAGTTAGAAAAGGAAGACACTAAGAAGATTCTAGGAGCTCTACCAACATAAGTAAAAAGATTATTTTAGTTTTCTTTTTCATGTGGCTATCTTATTTTATTATGGATTTTCTATTCTTTCTCTTTACTTTGTGGTCTTCTGTTATTCTTTTACGATTTTAACTATTATGTTGAGATTCTGTTGGATTTTTGTCATTTTGAGCTTGCTTTTATGAAAATCAATATTTTAATCTTATCTAGACCATTTTCTATTTTTTTGGTGAAATTTTGAAATTATGGAAATTTTGCCCAAATTCCTATGGATATTTTATAAATGTTTAGGATCTACTCATGACAAACTTAATTTTATGAGAATTTTGTAGAATTTTAGCTATCATGGTTTTTTTTTTGTTTTTTTTTTTTTGCGATTTTGGCTTTCTTTTGGATTGTTGGACTAAAATAATAATATTTATGTGATTACTTTTGCTTAGTTGGTAGTGGGAGTTGCAAGTCTTTAGATGCCCCTGTCTACATACACTAGTGGAGTATTCTTTAGTAGGACCTCCCTATCAAGAACAAGGGTTGTTAGAAGGATTTCCTACCTTGAATTTTGATTTGTAAGTTCATGTGAGGCTATGGATTTAGCTAAGACCATGACACTAAGTAGTTGAGTGTAGTGGTGTGTGATGAGGTATAGTCAAGACCTATCCTTCCTATGATATGTGTGCCTTAGCAGCTTAGGATGTTAGTAGTGAGGCTATTGCAAAGACTCAACCATGAGTGACTTGTTTGGGGTCACGAGGATAATTCGATAATAGTAGTCAAGTTTTTTCAAGAGTTATAGGTGAGTTCCTTTGGTAGTGAGGGTAATCAAAACCTAGCCTTCAAAGATTCCTAGTTAAAATATACATTTTTTGGATTTTTTCTAGACAAATTTGTGATATTTTTGGATATTAAAATAATTTAAAGGATAATCTGATGATAGTAATGAGGTTATTCCAAGAGTTGTCGGTGAGTCCCTTTGGTAGTGAGGGTAATTAAGACCTAGCCTTCGAAGATAATTGGATAAAATATACATTCTTTGGACTTTTGGATTTCTTTTGAATTTTTGACAAATTTGTGGTAATTCTAGACTTGGAAAACATTTTTGAATATTTTATTGGAAATCTTGCCTAGCCTATATCTTGAGACTTTTAACCCAGAGCCTTTATGCTCAATGAAAACAGAAATATAATAACCTTTCTTATTTAAGGGGTTCTAACTGTTGCATTTTGATGTAGAGAGCCCAAACGAGGCAAAGAATCATTGAAAGAGGGACATGACACAAAAGGTGGATCAATTCTATACAACATGGACCTTCTAAACTTGAAAAATAATTTCTATATATTTTGTATTTTTGTAAAAAAAACCTTATACACTTTTTGGATATTTGAGCCATGTACCTAATTTTTTGAATAAATAATGAAGTACCTTATTTTTGATACTCTAACAAAGTTGTCTTATATCTTAATATAAGATATTTATCTCAATGTTCCATTTTTAAAGCCAAATCATTCCCTTGTAGAACCAACCTTTTTATTATGTAGCAACTAAGACTTCCTTTGAAAATTTAGTTGTGGTGCTATAGGATAAAGTACAAACTAATCTATAAATTAACAAAGGGCTTCTATCCCTAAAGGCATGATATTAGCTTCAAAAAGCAACAAACTATATTGTATCTACCTTTTAACTCAAAATTCTTCTACTAAAAAAATGCTTCTATGCTTCTTCTATTTTCTTTCAATATTTCCTAGCATGTCCAGGATCCCACACATCCATACAAAAGAGTTGATTGCATAATAGAAAAAAATAATGGTTTTTTAGTTTATTTTTCAAGCTAAGATAGTTTCCTTCTCACATTTTTTTAAAATCAAACAAAGGTCTCACTCCACTTACAATCCTCTATTTAATGCACATCTTTCAATTGTAATTATGAGAAGGATCTAGACTTAGATATTTATAAGTTAGTGTTATATTTACTGGATCCTTTTCAAGATTGAAATAGTAATCATTATTCCTAATGCCGTACATCATAATTTTGGTTTTTTGCACTTTAACTTTCATTTTTGAATGTTGACAAAAATCATTCAAAATTGTTAACATTTGTTACAGAATTTCCTTAGAGTTGGAGACGAGGTTACATCATTAGCATACAACAAAATGTTGACAAAGTTGATGAGTCATGCCATGGGTTATGTTGACGAGTCCTCATTGACGTGGTCCCATTGATACAACTACGTTGATATATGATTGGGTCCATTGACGTGACATTGTCAACATAGTATCTATTTTCGCCTATAAATACACACTCACCTGCTATGTTTATGGCATCTTTGTCATAGTTGTAGCGAAGCTTTTGTAGTTTTCTTTCTTAAAAGTTAGAATATTTTTCTAAGTGCCTGTAGTAGGAGTCAAAGAGTGTATGGATCTTTGTTCAAACACTATTGTACCTAAGCATAGTAGTGTCTACAGTAATAAAGATGAGCTTTTTGATAAACCTTGTAGCACTTTGAAATACAATAATTATTTCCTTATGCATTTAGTATTTTATGCAATTTCTTTTAATTATTTAAGTAATTAAATAATTAATTAAGTAATAAATTAAGCTAGATTAAATAGTAATAAATTGAGCACATAAGTACGACCACTTTAAGCATACACTAGGCACTTGGTAATAATAGTAATGCTTAATGTTTGGTAACCTAGTAGCATTAAATGTGTTCAGGATGTGTACTACAAGTGGGAATAGATGCTTATGCTAGGATTAGTTAGATATTAGCTAGTTAGATTAAATTAGCAATTAAATGTCTTTAATTCTCTATTCTTTATTTTTAGATAGCATAGAATATAAAACATAAAACTAATAAAAATCATGTGCCTCAGTTGCACTTAATGATACCTTTTCATTTCACAAGTGTAATTGGGAAGACAATGATTGCAACAATTAATTTCATTTCCTAGAGACCAATGTACTTAGAAGGCTATAAGTTCATAGAATTTGACTAGATCATGCCTGAATGCTTAGTGATTCATATAGTTGGGCGTAAGGTATACTTGCTGCTCATCATTGGCGATGTTGTTGGGAACTTGTAGTTTGATATGTGCACTACCTAGGACTTAGTGAATATTATTTGAGATCGTTGGAATGAATCCTAAAGTTCTAATCATTCAAAAGATAAAAATAATAATTATAATTAAAGGACACTGCATTTTTCTTTTAATCCAAAATGTCTTCTTCTCATAAGCATGATGAATCAAAATTGCCAATGCCCCAAGAATTCAAGGTGGTGCACATTCATCTAGATGAGTTTGTACTTGATGTCACCTTCATCCTGCATCAAGATGAACAATTGTAATGGAAGGATATAGAGGGCAACATTGTGTTGCCTCTTAACCGATCTATTATTGGGATGCTACTCCAAACTCTTAAGAGGTTGGACATCTAGGATTTCCATGATGAATACGTTGTGTAGGACCATGATTATCGGGACTATTGTCCCACAGAAACATAATGCAAATGAGATTGACATTAGCATAAGTGCCATGAAGCTACGAAGGGGAAAAGATTCACTAACCCCTTATTCTTGCTAAACCAAAATAACAAGAAGGATCCTCCCTCTGGGGGCTCTCAACATGAATATTCTTCATCCCTTGACTCCAGTGAAGGAGGCTTGAACCTACACTTACAATCCACTATCAACAACCTAAGTTTATGCAAAAGTGGGAGTCAAGGCAGGGGCTTGAGCAAGCATTGTGATGATAATAAACCTGATGAGCATGGCCGTGAGAAGTAGAGAGGAGATGGTAGACACTGTGGTGGTGGTAGTCCTCCTTCCTCTTCACCCTCTTCATTTGCATCTTCTTCTTTCTCCTCTGAATTTGATTGAAACTGTAGGGGATGAAATCGTGATGGAGGTAAACAACTGGACAACGATTGTAGAACCCACCATGAATGAAGGGGTAGTAGGAAACATCATAGGCTTCATCAAAATCATGATGATGATGAACCGTTGTTGGCAACTCGAGGTATGCTAAACATCATAGAGGCAATTAGAATTCTAACCAGACATGTGAAAGATAGTAGAATCAAGAGGTTAGATATGAATAATATTCCCAGATTTGAGGGGGATATAGCTTAGATCCACAGACTCATCTTTAAAAGTTTCCCGATGCCTTTGCCTTGTAGAACATAGAGAACAATTCATAGAAACTTAAGCTATTTCCCAGAACACATAAAAGAAGCAGAAAGTTGGTACTACTCCTTAGAGCTAGAATCAATTCATAGATGGAGTTCAATGCTATAGCTATTCAATGAAAAATATCCAATGTACTCTAGAGTGTCTAATTTGAGAAAGCAAATCCAAGGCTAGTGATAATGAACACATGAACCCTTGGACATAGCCATGGGTAGGTATTACTATCTCTTGCATAGATGTCTTGGCCATGATTATTCTCAACAAGAGCAGCTTTGCCATATCATAGATGGGCTTTGATCATAAACAAGGAGAACCCTTAGGGTCTATGCCCAAGGAAGACTATTAGAACTAAGAGTTCATTAGATCCAAAGGTTGATTGAGAAGGTTGCAAAAGAAGAGGGTGAGTTGAGAAAATGGGAAAGTGTTGAGGAGTATAACTGGGACTCTTCCATAAAAAAAAGGGAGGTCTAATTCTATGATAGTGAGGGGAAGGCACCACTTGATGAAGTGGCCTAGTGAAAAACCTTGCTAATTCAAAAAATTGTATCTAAAATTTTAGCTAAGATTGACAAAATGTGGGAATATTTGGATGAAAAATTTGAAACTACTTTGAAAATTACAAAAGAATCCAAAGAGCAAGGTAGTGAGCATGACCGTAGGAGACGAAATGAAGTTGAACGTGCCTACCAAAGGGGTAAGGGTAGAGTTGTTGTAGTAGAAGAGGTTGTGGAGTTAGAATTAGATGATGATGGTGGATGTGACACCTACCAATATGAACATCCCAAAGGATGTTACCTTGTTGTGTCACACTTACAAGAATTTAGGATGTATGCTCTGAATCCTAGACTAGCACAAAGGCAAGCACCCAGAAAGTTGCCTTATCCTCAAGGCAACCCAAGGTAGTTCCACTAGCAACAACAAGCTTATTATCCAAGTGGAGCTTCATGAAAACTATACAAGAAGTACCATTAGTGGTAGCACCCATAGTCATGGGGGATGCCACCACCAAGATAGCAATACCCTTATAGACAAACTAATTCATATGGGTACTATGTTTAGCAACCCATGTCTTTGTGTGACTCTTTCAGTCATACTTCCTTCCAACATTACTACTACTCTCTAGAGTACTATAGAACTTATTCTCCATCTCCTAGAGGGGAATCCCCATATCTTTATCATCCTCCTCATCCTTTAGCATATGTTCCTCCACCCTCAACCTAATTACCACATGCTCCACCCATGCATGGTGAGATTTTTTCACAACCACAACAACATAATGCCACCAAGGCTATTAACTTACAATTGATTCTTCAATCAAGTGGTTTAGAAACTAGATCTTGTAAAATACCATTCTTCCAAACCAATAGCCCTACAAAGCCCCCACTGACTTATGCAGTTGGTTGTTTTGTGTCTCCTTCATCCTATGCATCCATTTCTTTGAAGAGCACTTCAAATCAAGCACCTCCCAATATCTGCACAATCATGTTAACCCACACTATATTTGATTAGATCAAGGCTAACAACCTTCCTAGTAAATAAGCTAGTCTTGGTAGTCCTTTCATCTTCTTGCAGATCACTGGAAATGAGTCATTCAAGGCTCTTCTTGATTTAGGTTCTGGTGTCAACATGATTTTCCATGAAATGTACCAAGCTTGGAACCTACCTCCTCTCAAGAAAAGAAACATCCATTTAGAATTGGTAGATCAGTTTATCACTGTTCCCTTAGAATTAGTGGAGAACATTATGATCATTGTCTATGGGTGGTCATATCCTACTGATTTCCTAGTGATCAAGATTGACAATTACAAGGGGGACTTTCTAATCATTATGGGAACAACTTGGCTAAGCACTATTGATGCATGAATGGGCAAAAAAGATCTTTCTCTAGAGATTTTCAAGAAAAATGCATTTGGAAAGATCAAGAAGAAGAGAGTTCCATGCATTGTGTACAGTGATACTGGGTGAACCTGTGTGCAGAAACTCTAGTCTATTAAAAGCACATCAATCAAAGCATGTAGACAGTGTGTAGATGAATCTAAAATCCAAACGTGCCTATACATAATAGCCATAAAATAGGAGGGTACCCAGTGGTTGATAGTTGATTTTGAAAGTAGCACACTATGCATGGAATCTACTAAGAGCCTAACTTGTGCATATGTTGAAGGCATAGATGAACTGGAGCAAGTTCATCACCAAATCTTCAATAATGAACATGATGAGACTAATTACAGAGAGTTAGAAATCCCTAGAAATTTTAAAAAGAAGTCCTTAGAGTTGAAAACTCTATCTACTGACATAGAATATGCATTCCTAAAAAATGGCAAGCTAGTAACAATCAATGCCAACCTTGCTCCTAAGTAGAAAAGGATGTTGTTGAAGGTGGTTAACAAATGGCCAACAAACTTTACCTAGTTATATTTTGAACTCACTGGGATTGACCCTTAGATATGCTAACATCACATTTATATCAATCAAGCCATGAAGCCAAAGAGGTAGCCACAGCTACGGTTGAACCCCAAATTGAAGTAGATTGTTAAAGATGAAATTGAAAAAATCCTCAAGGCGAGGTTGATCTATCCAATTGCAGATAGTGAGTGAGTTAGTCCACTTGTAATTGTGCCAAAGAAATATGGAAAGTGGTGGGCTTGTATTGATTTTAATTTGTTGAACATGGTGATGTTCAAAGATCATTTTCCATTGCCATTTGTGGACAAGGTGTTGAACACTATTTATGGGAATTACTATTATAGTTTTTTGGATAGTTATTGTGGCTATAATCAAATTCAGATTGCACATAAGGATCATGTCAAAAAAACATTCACAAGTCCCTAGGAAATTTTTGCATATCGTAAGATGCTCTTTGGTTTGTGTAATGCCCCTGCAACTTTCCAATGCTTGGTCTTGAGCATTTTTAAATAGCAGATTGGTAGCAAGGTGGAAGTCTTCATAGATGACTTCTCCACCTTTGGTGCTAGATTTGAGCAAGCCTTAGACCACCTTGAGCAAGTGCTTAAAAGGTGTGTGGAGACTAATCTTTGGCTCAATTGACAGAAAATCCATCTCATGGTCTAGGAGGGCATTGTGTTAGGGCACAAAATTTCTCAAGTAGGGATTGAAGTAGACTCTGAAAAGATTTAGGTCATCGAAGAAATAACTGACTAACTGGAAACTGTTAAAGATGTTTGGTCATTCCTTGAACACATTGGCTACTACCAGAAATTCATAGAGAATTACTCTAAGATCATGAAATCATTGGTCGAACTTACAAAGAAAGATGCTCCATTCATATGGACTGAGGAATGCAAAAAGACACTCCAAAGCCTTAAGTAAAGGCTTGTAGAGACTCCAATTCTATGAGCACCTGATTGATCCTAACCATTTTACATTATGATACATGTATCAAACTATGCCTTGGGAGTTGTGCTTATGTAGTTAGATGATCAGATACATCCATATCACATCCACTACACAAGCCAAAGCGTTATGGGTGCACAGATCAATCACACCAAAATGGAAAAAGAGATGATGGTAGTGGTGTATGCATTGGAGAAGTTTAGGCACTAGGTGCTTGGGTACAAGGTGTTTGTATGCATGGACTATAGTGCCATTCGCTTCTTGATGAATAAACCAACAGTGAGCCTTGATGTCATATAGTGATTAGTGATCTTGCAAGAGTTCGATCTTACAATGATAGATCAAAAGGACACTGAGAATGTGGTTTATTGAGCACTTTTCTCACTTACAATGGAACAACAAAGAGAAAGAAAGCTTGCTTTCTGATCAATTTCTTGATGAACTCCTCTTTACTAGTGCCATAAATGAACAAGTACCCATTGAACCAAAATGGTACAATGGCATCATCCCTTATCTTCTCACTCAAGAGATGTTACAAGAGTTAGATCACTAGAAGAAACAATAGTTTCTTCATTAGGTCAAATGCTTCATGAAAATCACCGAACACCTTTACAAGGTGTGTGTTGATGGCCTAGTTCATTAGTGTGTTCCAGATGCTGACCAACTATGTGTTTTCCAAGATGCTCACAAAGCTCCTTATGGGGGTCACTATGTAGGGAGATGCATGACCATTAAAATCCTGATGGCAGGGTACTATTGGCAAACAATCTTGAGGGATGTCCACTAATTTATCTACTCTTGTAAACATTGTCAATGAGATGGTGGGATGACCACTCGAATGGAGGAGCCTTAGTAGTGAATCTAATCATTGGAACCCTTCGACATCTAGAACATAGACTCCATGGATCCCATTACACCCATGTTAAATGGAAAGGTGTACATAATAGTCACTATTGACTATTGCATGAAATGGATAGAAGCAGTAGTCATCACCAACTGTACATCTTCCACTATTGCTTAGTTTGTACAAAAAATGTTGTAAATAGGTTTGGTATGCCACATGCATTGATTTATGACAATGGTACTCATTTTATGGGTGCTACTTTTCACAAGCTCATGCAACGCTTGGGAGTTGAACATAAATTAAGAACACCCTACCACCCCTAAGCCAATGCTCAAGCAAAGGTTACCAATAGGGAGACCACAAAAGTCTTAATAAGAAAAATTAGCACATATAGTAGAGCTTGAAGCATAAAACTCAATGATGCCCTCTAGGCATACTGCTTAATATGAAAAATCTGTATAGGCTACTATCCCTGTGAGTTGGTGTACAAAAAATTATGAACTCTTCTAATTTAATCTGAGCTCCATACACTTTCAATAGCCTATGACCTGGACCTTGACTTGAGCGTAGCACAAAAAGAGAGATTGATCAACCTTAATGTGCTAGATGAGAATTAGCTGGTAGCCTTGTTCTAGAATGACGTGCAAAAAGAATTTAGTAAATAATGCCATGACCTTAGAATAAGGAAAGTCAAATTTAAACTTGGAGACAAGGTCCTCTACTAGAATCCCACACACGTACCTTAACGAACTAAGTTCCAAATGTTGTGGGAAGGACCTTATATTAGGGCCATGTTGATCTACAAACTTGAGAGCCTAAACAAAAAGAAATTAGTCAACATGCAATAACTAAAGCCTTTCCATGAGCCTAAGTAAGCTAGTGTCATCAACACCTCATCGTATGGACAACCATGTTCAATATTTTAGATCTCCTTCTTTTAACTTACTCATGGGAAGATGGCCATTTGCGTTGATCATATAAGTGGCTCTTCAATTTTTCTACTTTTTTTGTTTTACACTATTTTTGTTTTTATACCTTTTTGTTTTACACTTATTTTTCTAAATTTTTGTTTTACAACATTGTTAGTATGTTTTATTTTTCTTGAATAACTTACAATTTCTTTTATATTTTTCTTTATTTTGGTATGAATTTTCTTTGTTTTCTAATAAAATTTCTTTGTTGCCAAGAGGATACAGTGATGCTGTAGTTGTTTGCTAATGGTGGTTTGTACATAATGTTCTTGGTTTCTAATGTCTAGTTTCTATTTTTGAATTTTGATGATTGATGATTAAGACAAGTTTCTTTTTCATGGAATAGGTAGTGAGTCCACATCATCTACCCATCCATTAACTCTATGGTTTTCCTTATTTTAGAAGTATGAGGTCCCTTTCTCATTCATAAAACCTTAATGAACTTGTGATCTTGGTAGTTTCCAAAATCAGGAAAGACCCAAAAGGTTTAAAAAGGGTGTGACTTCAAGGGGATTCATTTCTCTTTGTACCTTTCTACTTATTTGAGTGCTTGAGTGTTTTTCATGGATTTCTCACCATTCTATGTTGATCGATAACAAGAAGTTGAATAAGTCTTTGCATGGTGTGGTTCCCATCCAAAAACCCATAAAAACATAAAATTTAAAAAAATAATGATGGGAACTCAAAGCACACCCCTTAGATGAGCTATAAGCACTAGTTATGGGACTAAAAAGACATGTTACCCATGCTTGAAGGTCTCCTTTAACTAAGGCCATTTCTCACTTCTTGCTTCTCTTTTCTTCTTAAATAAGGAAGAGTGTTTAATCTGTGGGAACATTCTTATGTCTTGAGGGGGTGGACTAGTCTTAGGGTGGTGATGCAAAGTCACTAAAAGTGGTTGGTTTTGGTCTAGAATGAGGATGGATTTTATTGGATCATCTAACCACATAATCCACAAGGGACTTCATGTAACCATGATTTAGAACTCCATTCCACTTTCTCTTTCATCCGTCAGTGCTTTTTATTTTTCACCTCACTGCTAGTTTCCATGTCTTGTTCAATGTCTTAGTTTGATGTATTAAAATTCTTAGGTAAATTCTTTCAGATTCAGTTATTAACTTTTCATAACCATTAATCAACTGTGGGGCCCATGGACTCTTTGGGTTGAGGTTATGTAAGAGCAAAAAAGGCATGAGCCTACTATGGGGAGGATCCACTTGCATAGCTCTTGGTTGGGCTAGTTAAGTCCCTTATCCTTAGGCATTTTTGCAATCAAATCATCTACATTTCATATTGGTTGCATCCACTATGTGCTCCTTTTGCTTTTCTCCCATAAAAGTGCATTCTCCCATCAATTCCTCCATCTTTGCTAACTATCAAACCCTCTTCATGCATTTCATCATGTTCTTGGCTTCATGGGCTTCAAAAGACTTCAATTTCATGTACAAACTTCTTGTATTTCTTGACTTTTTGAAAAGTCAATGTGGTTAATAGATGTGTTGACATGATCCCATATAAGCTAGCATTCACATTAGTGTGACCAGGTCGACACAACCCCATCAACACATGGTAAAAATTCTATAAGCAGGGTGCAACACTTAGTAATTTTTGCCATTTTACTTCAAGCAAGAAGGGAGCTTTTATGATTTTTTAGAGCTCCAATCCTTCTAGAGCCCATATCTTTCACATTGCTTATTCAATTTTAGTCATTTTTCAGTGCTCTAGTTATTGGAAGTATGCTCTACATCATTGGGATCACAAACCTTAGGTTTTTGATAGAATTGTTTTTGGAATTTTTCTAACTTCCCCATGGGTTTAATGAATAAAATAATATTAAATCATCAATTGATGGAAGTTAAACCTTTTCAAAAAACTACAATAACCTAAAATTAATTAAAATAATATTAAAAGATCAATCTACCATGACCACACCTTAACTAAGTATAACTATCTCAAAAGAGATAAGGTATTTAATGTTATGAGTTACACACACTCTATGCTAATCCTTAATCATGTTTTGGTCATAGATGACACCAAGATCGAAGCATGGACTAAAGGTAGGACCATCTAAACGTAGGGATAAGTAGCCTAGAACTAGAAGGGGCCAACAAGAATAACCCTAGGAGTAGGAAGCCAAAACTAATTTCACAAGCCCTCTTCGTGAAAACCTTGAAGTGGTATCTATTCATTAGATTTTAGAAGAAGAAAAAATAGATTAATCTCATTGAGATGAGACATCAAGTCTTGTTCCTAGAGTTAAAGTTACCTTATCCTATGCTTGCCTTGATCAAATCAAGCCTAGGGATGTTCAACGTTCGGTTCTCCAAGAATTAAACTTTGGGATGTTCCTGGAAATTGCTCTAGAGAAAGTCAAAGCTCAATTCAGGACCTCTCCTATGTGGCCAATCATCACTTCTAGTCATAAGTGGTACATGGGAGAGAACTACCTATTCTAGAACAACAAACAGCTAGGTGCCATAGTTAGAGTCAAGAACATTCGTGTGTCATACTCGGTGGAAGCAATCACATAGGCTCTTAGCTTGCCTAATATTGGAACCAACTTAGTAGAGATCTCAACTTAGGCAGACCTTGAGGTAAAGAAGGAGTGGACCCAGCAATGCTATGGAGTGGACCATAAAGGGCATGGTGTACTCATTATGGTAGAACACATGTTTTTCAAGATAGCAGCATATCACCTAAACTCGATGATGAGGCCCAATAAGGTAAGTACCTTTTTTGTCCATGTGTGTACTACTGTATTTGAAAACTTCCTTGTTAATCTTCCATAGTTAATCTATTTACAGATAGAGAAGTGGTTCAAAGATAATGAACATGGAAAGAAGGCCCTTCCCTTTCCCTGCCTCATTAGAAAACTATGTAAAAAGACAAGAATAGTTTACTACACCAACAATGTAATTAGACATGCTCCTTTTGCCTCTAGGGCAGAAATGATGAAAGACAAGACCCCTTCCACAACCAAGAAAGAGGAGCAGCAACTACCACTTTTGCCACCCACTCACAAAACAACATCATAGTCTTGTGTTTCCCTTGAATGAATGTGTGAGATCCAAGAGTAGCTTGTGTGTGAGTAGGAGTAGCGAGTAGGAATGAGTGGTGGCGATTCATATGTGTATCATTTAGTGATGAGTCACCTCAATGAAGTGGCTCGAACCATTAGCCAGATGGAAAGAGGTGGATCAATTTTCTTAGCCCAAAGAATGTAGTTGCCTACAAGATTGAATCCTAGTGCCCAAGAGATAATGGTATCTCTCTTGCAATAATAGCAACTCCCAAAAATCTCTATGAATGCTGCTACTTTCTCAGTGGATTTGGAGAAGGGTGAAGGGACAACTATCTTGGTGATGCAGCACCATGAACATTTGATAGTAGTAGAGGTGGTTGTTGATATAATTATTGAGGCATTGAATGCACCTACAATGTCTATACCAAATGTTTCTACACTCAGAGATGTGCAAATTTCTGTAGGAATAGTTAGTGACAGATCAAGTGTAGCCCAGTATGAGGAGTTGATGAATCAACTGGGTGGAATTGGGAAATCAATTCTAGATGTCTTTAAACATTTGGATACAATCATTGTAATCTAATTAGAGCTATTGGAAGTAAGGGTCAAATGCATTATCATGGAGAGGTAATTCAAAATAGCTTGAACTCAAAACCAACGCTTGGCTATGAAGGTTGCTAAACTAAGAGCTTGCCTTGCTAATCCTATGTTTCTCAATCCTACACTAGCCTATGATAAAGCTTTTTAACAGCTTTAGGACAAGCTTAAGAAATTTGAAGAGGCAAAGAAGACAGTGATCTTTAATTAGTCCTTGGCCAATGCCACCATGCATAATATCCAAAATGCCTTGGACTAGACTCACAAGGAGAATGTAACTTTGATCATAGAAAATCATCACCTATAGAATGTTGATGTGTAGAAGTAGCAAATGCAAGATTTCATCCATTAACAGAAGGAGCAGCTAGCCAAAGTGAACAATGAACTAAGGAGATTGGAACCAAAAATAGAAATCTCTTCATGGAGAAAGTCTAGGCCCTTCATTAGAAATCTACAATAGACGTATCTACCTAGAGAAATGAGACTCTCAAGTTTGAGAGAGTCAAAAATCACTACAGAGATCAAGTTGGTCTACTAAATAAAATCAAATGAGAAACATATTTAGATGGTGAAGGTGAAAGTTAATTATGCCCCTCTAATAGCTCAAGGAAGGAGGTGATGTTTGGTAGCCTATCTTTGATGCGCTTAATGACTACAACAAGGTAGAGATCCACATGAAGGAGTTGCAAATGATGGAGATGATGAAGTAGATGGAGCTTGCCAATTTTCATTATGCAAATTTCGCAATGTTGACTACTAGATGACTATGGTTGAAATTGGAAAAATAAGTGGCTAGTTCATATTTATTATACAAAGCAAAGTTCAAGCATCACAAAGACACCAAGCAGAAGCTTAAGGTGGCAAATACATAACTCAATGTTCTCAGGTAGTGCTTCATTGATTAATGGTCTATAGTTAAGAACCTAGCCAAGAAAATGAGTGACTACTAGGAGCTACAAAATGCTGTAAAGGCATTTGATGTTGAACACAAACTTTTCACTACCTGGTTCATCAATGTGAAGGAGCTATTCTCGGTAATAACCTATCCTTGGGATGTTCCCACACCGGTCCACATTTACGATGCAGCTTGGACTGTGAGCCATCCTAGGAGTAAGCAGAAGAAGATGAAGGCACTGTTGGACACCTTTTGTCTTTCACTAGAAGTTGCAATTGTTGTAGGTCAACCACAACCAACTCAACCACTGCATGTACTTGAAGTAGGAGAAGGTTCTTTAGAGCCTCAGGAACCTCCACTGCCTAGGATCATTTGAAATTCTATCTCATCTTTGTGCCATCAAAGGAATTATGTTTGTTATTTTTGTCTTGGCATTCAATTTTTTTGTCATGAACACCAAAATTTTGTAATGATTGTGAATCTGTACACTCGAGCACTTGGTGTTTGTTTGTGTTTGTGAATGTCATTCGTTAGTCAATAATTCCATACCTTCCTAAAATTTTGTAAGAAACTTGTTCCTCATTTTGTTCACTCAAGGACGAGTTTTCATTTAGGCATGGGGGTATGATGAGTCGCACTGTGGGTTATGTTGATGAGGCCTCGTCGACATGGTCCCATGGATGTGACCTTGTTGATGCGGCCACATCGACATATGATTTGATGCATTAACGTGACCTTGTTAACATAATGTTTATTTTTCCCTATAAATACATGTTCACTTGCCGTGTTTATGGCATCTTTGTCATAGTTGTAGCAAAGCTCTTGTAATTTTCTTGCTTGAAAGTTAGAATATTTTACTAAGTGCTGGCAGTAGGAGTCAAAGAGTGTACAAATCTTTATTTGAACACTATTGTACTTGAGCATGGCAGTATGTGCAACAATAAGCACAAGCTTTTTGATACACTTTGCAGCACTTTGAAATAGATTAATTATTTCCTTATGCATTTAGTATTTTATGAATTTTCCTTTAATACTTTAAGTAATTAAATAATTAATTAAGTAATAAATTAAGCTGTATTAAATAGTGATAAATTAAGCACATAAGTACAACCACTTTGAGCATATGCTGGGTGCTTGGTAATCCTAGTAATGCTTAATGTTTAGTAACCCAGTAGTGTTAAACATGTTCAGGATGTGTATAGCAAGTGGGAATGGATGCTTCTGCTAGGATTAGTTAGATATTAGCTAGTTAAATTAAATTAGCAATTAAATATCTTTAATT
>MNCI01018760.1:42192-109357 GCA_015680685.1 Gnetum montanum
TAATTAAATTAATTTAAGTGGTTCATAAATTAAGTTTCAACTTGTTATTAATCATAGACAAATAAAATATAAAATAATAAAAATCATGTGCCTTAATTATACTTAACCATACAATTAAGCTCCACAAGTATAGTTGAGAAGACAACAATTGTCATGAGTAGATTTCATGTCTTGGAACCAATGTACTTAAGAACTTAAGGTCTATGTAATTCAACCAGCTCACACGTGAATGCTTGTGATTCATATGGTTGGGCATAGGGGTACCTCATTGCTCATCATTAGCACCATTGCTAGGGACCTTTTGTTATTACGTGCACTATCTAGGACTTAGTGAAAAATTATTTAAAATTCTTGGAATGAACCCTAAAAGTCATATCATACAATAAATATACCAAGGACATTGCATTTTTATTTTCTAACACAACATGTATTCTTCTCATAGGAGTGATTCTCCACCTAAGTCTGATGGAATGAATTAGTAGGTGCTCCAACAATATAGAGTGGTATATGCTCATCTTGATGAGTACGTACCAAATTTCACCTTCATCTTGCACTAGGATGAATTGCTACAGTGGTGCGACATGAAGGGCAACATTGTGTTGCCACTGAATTGATCTATTCATGCAATGCTTCAACAAACTCTTATGCATTTGGGCCTCTAGGGACTTCATGTTGAGTACATTGTGTAAGATTGTGATGCTAGGGATTATCATCCTATTGATGCATAATGTCTAAGGGATTGATAGGTGGAGCAACACTACGAATCTGCAAAGGGGAAGTGGTTCAATGATTCCTCATACCTGACATACCAAAAAGATGATGGAGAATCCTTATTTAGGGGATTTCCATTCGGCCAAATTTTTCTCTTTAGCTTCGATGAAGGAGGTCAAAACAAGAACCTGCAGTCCATGATCCATAATCTAGGTTTTGGCAAGAATGGATTCAATGACAAATGAGAATCCAAGGAGGAGAGTCAGGTTAGGGATGTAGATAAAAAGCATGATTGTGATTGTGATCATGATCACTAAAGAGGGAATGGTAAGCATCGTGATGGTGCTAGTCCTCCTTCCTCTTCACCTTCTTCATCGTCTTTCTCTTCTAGCTCTGATCGCAACCATAGGGGATGCGATCATGATGGAGGTGGTTGATGGGACTAAGATAATTGAAGGGACCATCGAGAAAGTCAAGACTAGGGGCATGGGTGTTCAAGAGAGACCCACCACCATGAATGAAGGGGTAGTAAAGGGCATCGTAGGCACTGGAATCATGGCCTTGATGAGCCTTTGCTTGCTACTCAAAGCATGCTCAACATTGTAGAGGTAGTGAGAATTTTCACAAGGCACGTAAAGGATAGTCAGATTAAGAGGCCAGACATGAAGAATATTTCTCAGTTTGAAGGAGGATATAAATTGGATCTGCAGAACCATCTCCAAGCTTTCCATGATGCATGTGCTTTGCAAAATATAAAAAATAATTGGAAAAAGCTTAAGTTATTCCCCACGACACTCATTAAAGAAGTAGAAAATTGGTACTAGTCCTTAGAATTGGAATCTATTAGATAGTGGAGTACAATGCTTAAACTATTCAATGATAAATATCAGACATACTTCCAAGTGTCCAACTTGAGAAGGCATATCTAAGGATGGAAACAAGAAAGACATGAATCCTTGGATGCTACCATGGCTTGATACTATTCCTTATTACATCGATGTCCTAGCCATGGCTATTTTCAACTAGAGCAACTTTGCTACATCGTAGATGGGCTTTGATAAAAAATGAGGAGAACTCTTGGAATCTATGCCCAAGGATGATTGTTAGAATTAGGAGTCCATTAGATTCAATGGTTGATTGAGTAAGTAGCAAAAGAAGAAGGAGAATTGAGGAAATGTGAAAGTGTAGAGGAATACAACTACAGTCCTTTCATTCACAAGAGGGAGTTTGATTCGGTGACAATGAGGAGGAATCATCACTTGATGAGATGGTGAATGGGAAAACCTTACTGCTTCAAAAGTTTACCTCTAAAATTTTGGCCAAGGTTGATCGATTATGGGACTCTATGGATAGCCACTTTCAAGCTATCCTAAAAATTGTTGAAGAGTCTAAAGGACAAGGTAGTGATCGTGATCACAGGAGGTGTAAGGAAGTTGAATGCGCTAATCAAAAAGGTAAGGGTAAGATTCTGCAATAGAAAAAGTTGTGAGAACTGGATCAGATGATGATGGTGGATGTGAAATCTACCATTATGAACATCCTAAGGGATGTTGCACCATCATGTCACACTTACAAGAGTTTAGGGTGTATGCTTTGAATCCATGACTAGCACAAAGATAAACACTTGGAAGGTTTCCTTATCCTCAAGGCAATCCTAGGTGGTTTCATTAGCAACAATGGTATTATCCAAGTGGAACTCCATCGCAACCATACGAGTAGTATCAACAGTGGTAGCAACCATAGTCATGGGCACTAACATAGCCAAGGCAAAAATACCCTTACTTATAACCTAATCCATATGGGTATTATGTTTAGCAACCCCTATCTCCATGTGAATCTTCTAGCCACGTTTCTACTTTTCAACCTTACTACTACCCTCTTGACTATTATCAAACTCATTCTCCACATGCAAGGAGGGATACCACCTTTTATCCTTATCCTCCTCCTATTCCTACACATGGTCCTCTAGACTTAACACAACTAATGCCTGCTCCATCTATGTAGGATGAACTTCCAGCCCAACCACAACAACACAATGCCACCAAGGCTATTAATCTACAACTAGTTCATTAGCCAAGTGGTTCAGACACTAGAACATGGAAAAGACCTTTTTTTTCGATCCAACAGTTTATCTAAGCCCTGACATACACATGTGGTTGACAACCCTAATTCTTTATCTCTCTTTGCATCTAATTCCTTCAAGTTCCCTTCAAACCAAATCCCATCCCAAATCCATATTATTATGCTCACTTATGCCATATCAGATTGGATTCGGGCTAGCAACTTTTCTAGGAAACTAGAAGATCTTGGGAGTCCTCTTATTTATTTGTAGATTACTAGGAATAAACTGTGTAAAGCTCTTCTTGATTTAGGTTCTAGTGTCAACTTGATTTTCCATGAGATGTATAGTGCATGGAACTTGCCTCCTCTTAAAAAAACAAATATCAAATAAGAATTGGCAGACCAGTCCATCATTGTTCCATTGGGACTAGTGGAAGACATTGTGACCATTATCTGTGAGTAGTCTTATCTTGTTGATTTCCTAGTAATCAAGGTGGACAACTATAAATGGGACTTCGTAATCATCATGGGAAGGACATGGCTAAGCACCATTGATGTAAGAATGGACATTAGAGATCTTTTCCTGGAAATATCTAAAGAAAATGCATTCGGAAAGATTGAGAAGAATCAAGTTCCATGCATTGTGTACAATGATATAAGGTGTAATTATGTGTAGAAACTTTGGTCCATTAAATGAGAATCCATTTTTGCATGTAAGTAGTGTGGACCAAAAGTAGATATTAAAAGGTGTTTGTATGTAGCAGCCACAAAACAAGAGGGCACCTAGTGGCTAACCCTTGATCCTGAAAGCAACACACTTTGCATGGAACCTACTGAGAGTTTGACATGCACATATGTTGTAGGCATGGATGAATTAGAGTAAGTTCATCTCCAACTCTCTGATAATGCAAATGATGATACCTATTAGGAAGAAATGGAAATTCCTAAAAATTTCAAGCAAGAGTCCCTTGAATTAAAAACTCTACCTATCGGCATGGAATATGCATTCTTAAAAAATGGGAAGCCAATAATAATCAATGCAAATCTTGCTCCAAAATAGAAATAGATGTTGTTGAATGTGGTTGAAAAATTGTTAGTAGCCTTTTCTTGGTCATATCCTAAACTCATAAGGATTAATCATAGGATATGCCATTATTGAATCTATATTGACCTAGCCATGAAGATAAAGAGGTAATGACAGAAACGATTGAAGTACAAATTGAAGCAAATCATCAAGGATAAAATTGAATAACTCCTCTAGGTGGGGTTCATCTATCCCATTGTGGATAATGAGTGGGTTAGTCCACTTGTGATTGTGCCAAAGATAGGTGGCAAGTGGCTAGTCTACATTGATTTTCGACTATTGAATATGGCAACAGTCAAGGACCATTTTCCATTGCCATTCATTGATTAGGCGCTAGAAACCATATTTGGACATTGCAATTATAGTTTTCTAGATGGTTATAGTAGTTATAACCAAATGTAGATCACACTAGAGGATCAGGCCAAAACGACATTCATGAGTCCTTAGGGGGACTTTTTATATCACAAGATGCCTTTTGGTCTTAAGCATTTTTTAGCAACAAATCAGTAGCAGTGTGGAAGTCTTCATGGATGACTTCTCCACCTATGGAGCTACATTTGAGCAAGCTTTAGACCATCTTGAGAAAGTACTAAAATGATGTGTCGAAACAAATCTATGGCTCAATCAGCAAAAGAGTCATTTGATGGTCAAGGGTATTGTATTGAGGCACCGAATCTCACAAGCAAGAATTGAGGTTGACCCTAAAAAAATAAGGGTCATCCAAGGAATTACTTGCCAACTGAAAATTGTAAAAGTTGTTTGATCATTTTGTGGACACACTAGCTACTACTAGTAATTCATAGAGAATTTATCTAAGATTGCAAAATCATTGGTTTAGCTAACCATGAAAGGTGCTCCATTTTTTTGGACTAAGAAATGTGAAAAAGCATGCCAACATCTAAAAGAGAAACTTGTAGAAACTCCAATTCTACAAGCACCCAACTAGTCTAGATCATTTCATGTCATGATAGATGCATTAAATTATGTCTTTGGAGCTATGCTTATGTAGTTGGATGACAAGAAATGTCCATATTACATCCACTACACTAGTTAAAGCATTGTGGGTGCACAACTGAACTAAACCACGATAGAAAAAGAACTGATGATAGTGGTGTTTTCTCTAGAGAAGTTCAAGCATTATGTACATGGATACAAAGTGTTTATGCATATGGACCACAGTTCCATTTGCTTCCTTATGAACAAGCCAATGGTGAGCCCCCATGTTAAATAGTGGCTGATTATTTTACAAGAATTTTATCTTACGATGGTAGATTAAAAGGGAACTAAGAATGTGGTCATTGACCACTTGTCTCGGTTACGATGGGACAACAAAGAGGAAGAAAGCCTATAATATGATCTATTTTCCAATGAACTCCTTTTTTCTAAGGCTATAACTAAATAATTAGCCACTAAGTCTAAATTGTATGATGGCATTCTCACCTATCTTCTCACCCAAGAGATGCCATAAGGGTTGGACCATTGGAAGAAACAATAGTTTCTTCACTAGGTAAAACACTTCATAGAGATCGATGGACACCTCTACAAGGTGTGTGCTAATGGTCTAGTTCGTTGGTGTGTCCCTGATGCTAATCAACTACATGCTCTACAGGACACTCATGAGGATTCTTGTGGGGGGCACTATGCTAGGAGATGCACGACCATTAAAATCTTGATGGTAGGGTATTATTGGCCAACAATTTTCAGGAATGCTCACCAATATGTCTACTCATATAAATGCCACCAAAGAGATGGTGGAATGACTGCTTGAATGCAAGAACCTCAATAGTGGATCCAACACTAGAACTCTTCAACATATGGGGCATTGATTTCATAGGTGACATCACACCCATGTCAAATAGAAAGGTGTACATCATAGTCGCTATTAACTATTGTACAAAATGGGTAGAAGTAGCAGCCGTCATTGACTATACATCTTCTACGACTACTTAGTTTGTATAATAGAATGTTGTAAATAGGTTTTGCATGCCATGTGCATTAATTTCTAACAATGGAACCCACTTTATGAGTACTGCCTTTCAGAAACTCATGCAATGCTTGGGGATTGAACATAAACTAATAACACCCTACCATCCGTAAGCCAATGTTCAAGCTAACGTTACTAATAGGGAAATCACAAAGATCCTAATGAGAACTATAAGAAAATATAGGAAATACTAGAGCACAAAACTCAATGATGCCCTCTAGGCCTACTGCTCAACATGGAAACTTTCTATAGGCTATTCTCCCTATGAGTTGGTGTATGGAAAATTACCAACACTTCCTATTCAATCTGAGCTCTGTACACTTTTAACAACCTATGACCTTGACCTTAACTTAATTCTAGTACAAAAAGAAAGACTAATGAATCTCAACTTGCTAGACAAAAATTGATTGGTAGACCTATCAGCTAACGATTTGCATAAGGCATTTAACAAAAAACACCATGACCTTAGACTTAGAAAAGTTAAATTTCAACTAGGAGATAAGGTTCCCTACCGGAACCTCACACACATACCTCAACGATCTAACTTTCAAACATTTTAGGAATGACCTTATATCATTTACAAAACTTTCCCTTTTAGGGCCATGTTGATCTACAAACTTGAGAGCCTAAACAAGAAGCAGCTAGTCAACATACAACAAGTCAAACCTTTTCATGACTCTAAGTAACCTGGTGTAACAAATGCCTCATTGGATGGACAATCATACTCAATCTTTTAGATCTCCTCCTTTCAACTTAGTCATGGGGGAGAAGGCCATCCATGCTAACTATATAAGTAGCTTATCAGTTTTTCATCTTTTTATTTTACATGTTTTTGTTTTACATCTTGTTACTTTTACAATTTTTTGTTTTAGACATTCTGTATCTTACACCTTTTTTTTTACATTATTAATTTTTCAAAATTTCTATTTTACAACATCATTCAAACATTTTATTTTTCTTAAATATTTTTCCATTTCTTATATATTTTCCTTTATTGGGGTGTGATTTTTTATTGTGTTTTAATAATAACATGCCTTGTTGCCAACTGGGTGTAGTGTGGTTTGATTGATGTGGGCATGTGCTAGCTGGTTATTTAATTGTTGGTGTCTGGATTCTAGCTTTGAATTTTGGTACATATAATTAAGACATGGTTTCTTTTTCATGAAATAGGTAGTGAGTCCACAACATCCATCCATCCACAAACTCTATGGTTTTTCTTGTTTTGGAAATGTGTAGTTCCTTTTTCATTAATAAAACTTTAATGAACTTATGACCTTGGTAGTTTCTAGATTTGGAAAGGATTCAAAGGTTTGAATAGGGTGTGACTTCAAGGGGACTCCGTACTCTTTGTGACTTTATGCTTACTTGGGTGGATGTGTGTTTTTATGAATTTCTTACCATTCTGCATTGACCAATAACAGGAAGTTGAATAAGTCTTTGCATGGTCTAGTTTCCATATTTAAAAAAATTATGGAAATTCAAAGCACACCTCTTAAATAAAATAAACAGTCTACAAGCACTAGTTATGGGACTAGAAAGACATGTTACCCATGCATGAAGGTCCCCTCTAACTAAGGCCTTTCCTCACTTTCTACTTCTCTTTTCTTATTTAGTAATGAATGGTGATTGTTTTGTAGGAGCACTCTTGTGTCTCAAGGGGATGGATTGGTCTTAGAATGGTAATGCGATGTCACTAAATGTGGTTGGTTTTGGTTTGGACTGAAGATGGATTTTATCAGGTTATTTAACCAAAAAATTCACAAGGAACTTCATTTAAGCTTAATCAGGAACTCCATTCCACTCTATCCTTCATTCATATATGCTTTCCATGTCTCACCTCACTATTGGTTTCATGTTCTTGTTCAATGTCTTCGTTTGAAGTGTCAAAATTCTTAGGTAGTTTCTTCTAGGTTTTTGTACTTAACTTTCTGTAACCATTAATCATCCATGGGGCCCATAGACTCCTCAGTTTGAAGTTATGCAAGGACAATAAAGGGCTTTTGCTTACTTTGGGAAGGACCCACTTACATACCTTTTGGTTGGATTAGTTAAGTTCTTTATCCTTAGACATCCTCACAATCAAATCCTTTTGCATGCCCCATCAATGACATCTAATTGTGCACATCTTCATAACATTTTTTAGTAAAATCCTCTTTTTATTGTTGTGAATTCTTCAACCCTCTTCAACCATTTCATTGTGTTTGAACTTTTTAGAATCTAATGGAATGCTTATCCATTTCACCCTATTTTTCAATTTTTGTTCTAACATTATTAAAGGAATCAATCCACCATAATCACAACCTAGCCAAGTGTAACCACTAATGAGACAAGGTACTTAAAAGCTATATGTTACACATTGCACACTAATCCATGATTTTATTGTGATTACAGTGATGTGGACTGGAAGTAAGACTATCTTCACTAAGAAAGACATAGTAGCACCATGCAATGAGGACCATTCATGATCATTGGATCTCCTCCCTCTTTCTTTAGCTACCAGAGGAGTTGGATGTCAGTTTTGTCCAAGGTGTTCAATTATATTGTCATGAACACCCAATTTTGCAAAAGATTTTAAATCTGTACACTTGGACACTTAGAGTCTGTCTGTTCCATCTAAGTCAGTTTGCATGTCAGTCAATAATCCCATACCTTCATAATATTTTGTAAGGAACTTATTCCTCCTCTTATTTACTTGAGGATGATTTTTCATTCAGTTGTGAGGGTATGATGAATCATATTTTGTAGGGCTCTGATATCAGATATTTGATATCAGAGCCACGATGTTGAGTATCTAATATCGGACCTCAAGATGTAATGTCAGATATCTAATATCATGGGGTATGTGCTAGCCTATAAATATAGCACTTGGGCACATGGCTTCCATATAGTTTTTGTCATAGCATAGCAGAGCTCTTACAGTTTCTTTTCCCTAGAGTTAGAATATTTTCCAAAGTTCTTGTAGCAATAGTTATTGAGTGTACGAATCTTTATTCAAGCACTATTATACCTAAGCACGGTAGCGTGTGCAGTAATAAAGACAAGCTTTCTGATCAAACCTTGCAAAACCTTGGCTAGCTTAAATATTTTATCCATGCATTTAATGTTTTATGAAATTTTCTTTAATGCTCCCAAGTAATTAAGCTAAACTAAGGGAGTTTGTTTGAATAGAAGTTAATTAAGCACATAAGTATGACCACTTTGAGCATATGTATGACTCTTGGTAATCCCAACAACACTTAACATTTGGTAACCTAGTAGCATTATACGTGTTCAAGATGTGCACGAAAAGTGGGATTGGATACTTATGTTAGGATAGGTAGTTATTGATTAGTAATTAGATTAATTCAAGTGGTTCATAAATTAAGTTTTAACTTGTTATTAATCATAGAAAAATAAAATATAAAATAATAAAAATCATGTTCCTCAATTATACTTAACTATACAATTAACCTCCACAAGTATAGTTGAGAAGACATTGATTGTCATGATTAGATTTCATGTCCTGGAATTAATGTACTTAAGAACTTAAGGTCTACAAAATTTGATCGGATCGCACGTGAATGCTTGTGATTTGTATGGTTGGGCATAGGGGTACCTCACTGCTCATAAACAATAGAATACTTCATGAGGGTTTCAAGCCACTTCATTCTTGCATTCATCATTTTTGACTCTACTTCAAGGACATCCAAGTATTTCACCTTTGTTACCATCAAATCCCTTTTTGATTTTGAAATAGTGACTATTTCCATTGTTCGCTCTATTTTGCTTCCCCAACAAAATAAAGAATCTACAATTTCATATGCTACCTCTTCTTTGTTTGTTGCATTTTTCTTCTTCAACATCTAGATAGATAAAAGACCTTCAAAAATAAACCCTTATTAGCAACAAAAATTTTGCCCTATCTCATTGAAGTGATATCACTGGTCTCATGGTGGTAAATTTGGGATTATGCAGTATGATGTCACTAACAAAGATAGAAACTTGATTTAAAACTTGGAAAAATAAGTATGATGGCCATGTTATCCACAAGTAACATAGTGACCTATTGCAAACATGGTAAAGCATCTCACATCATAATCGTTACAATCCATTTCTTGCTCCATTATTCACCTCACTGTTGCATATAATTATGTACTTGATGGTTTTTTTTTAGTATAGTATAGGATCTAAACCAAGGTAGTTGTGTGTTGTTTGGAATAAAGCCATGATCTACATTTAGCTTCTATGATGCCTACATACATCTATAGAAGTGGTTATGTAAGGGCATTATGGATAGGAGTTTGCTTTGGGGAGGATCCACTTGCATAACTTTTGTTGATCATGACTTTGAACCAATCTCCCACCTTTAGAAGCATTATGGACAATCTTTCTAAATTCATGCATGATTCTGGGACTAATTTTCATTAATTTTAATTAATTTAAAATGATTTTATATTAAAATTTTCTTCAAATTTTCTATTTTTTGGCCATTTTAAAATCTAAAATGTCTAGTCCTTATGATTTTTAATATTCTAGTGCATTCACAAGATATGTTATAAAATATAATTCTGATTTTACTTATTTGAAAACATGAAAGTTTCTAGAGTTAAGCTCATTCATTAAGAACATGGTTTTTGATATTTGAAAATTTTTCTACCACCCCATTTTTTTAACAATAAGGTAGCTAATAGTAAATATGATTGAATTAACCTCAAATTTGATAATAATAGTTATCCTAAAACCTTAGAATTGTTATTTTGTAATCACAATGATCTTGGGCTTAAACACCAAAAAATTTGAAATACGAGGTAACTAAGGATTTTGAAAGGCTTTAAACACTAAGGAAAAATTGCAAAAAATAATATCAATTCTTTCATGATTGTAGATGATGCCTAAATGAGTCCCTAATGTTAGAACTCTTTCACAAGCTAGGGAGTAAAAGGCAAGATGAGAATAGGATCATGGACATGTAGCAAATATGTATCATGAAAAGAAAATTTCCAACCAAGCAACCAAGATAGAAAAAAAGCCATTACTGGGAATAATATGAAGACTTAACAATAGTGAATTTTTAAAAGAGTTTTACAATTTTTGTAATTTTTTTATGTCTATCCAAGCCTTTCTTTTTCATTTTTTGTAACAACCACTCAAATAAATTTTGTAATGGAGCACTTGCATTTGTCATGTCAATCATTCTAGTCTTAGTCATTCCACAATTGTTGTAATAGAACTTTGTCCATTTTGTACAACTACAAGATAAGGTCTTAGTCAATTGTGGGTAATGAGAATTATATTAGTCAATTGAGATGTTGCATGTACCATATCACATCTACTACAACATATTTGCTATATTGCATCTAGGATATTGGAAGTTGTAATGCTATGTCGCAAATACAATGTCGTAATTACAATAAATGCCTATAAACACGAGTCACCTATTGTGTTTGTGGTACCATTTGGTTAATAGATAACTATACTTTGTCATCTTTATTTCTCAATTATTGTAACAGTTAATGAGTGTCCATAGCATGAATATGAGTAAATTGTATGATGTCTTATTTGAGTGGATTATAGCTAGACATAATTCATGAATGATAATAAGATCAAGATTGATTTCCATTCATTGTAGCACTTTGACTTAGAGTAGAATTTACTTTTAATGCAATCTATTTTCCATATAATTAGCTTAACATTTTCTTTTTTATTACACATAGAATCTAGGGGAATGAGTGCAACCAATTTTAAGCATTAACATGCATTCACTTGGTAATCCTACTAGTGTAATTACTTAGTTCTCTTAGTAGCATACTGCTTTGTAATCTTAGTAGTGAAAACATGACTTTAGGATATGTACAACAAGCTATGAATATATACTCATCACCATGGGCTAACCTAGGATTCAATTTCATTTCTAATTAGATTAATTAATTAATTTCTTTATTCTTGATTAGTGTAGTTCATGGTCAAACAACATCAATCATCATGTACCTTAGCTATACTTAACCATACACCCTAAGGGCCATTATGAGTATAGCTAGGAAGACAATGACCTGCGATCTTGTATCTAACTATCTAGGTACCACACTGGTCCCATCCACAAGTTATGACATAGTGGACCGTGATGCTTGTAGATCTATATGGTTGGACATTGGGAACTATTTCCACTCATCATGCTTCTAGGTGATTGTAGTTTATGATTTTGAGATCATAAGGTAGTTAAGAATTATTAATTTTTATTTTTAATCATTTATTATGTTTAACTATTTTTTTTCTTAGAATATGGGGTGTTGAAAATGTTTAGAATTTATGACTTAGTGTTCCCATGATGTAGAGCTCAACTCTAGAAGCTCACATGATTTGAAATGGCTAAAATGAGGTTTATAGATCACTAGATATTACTCTGAGAAGGCTCTAGGATCTTAGTATGGTTTAAACTTCATTCTCATTTGAGCATAGATCAGGGGCTTTATATTATGTCAACATGGATGCTTTAACAAAGCATGTCGCTTTGACATTGCTATATAGAGGTAACCCAAGTTAAAAAATTTTCTTTTTAATTTGACCCTATTTTTGCAAATTTTGAAGTAAACAAGGGATCAAATGAGAGTTATTAAAAGGGTCTAGAAACGAGTACAATGTGGTAAGGCTTAATTAGAAGTTCATAAGGTTATGGAAGCATAGCCACCATGAATAGGGAAACAACATGAGAGGTTCTTGACAAGATAAAATGAAAATGATGATGCATTTAACTTTAGAGTTGTAAGTTAATGTTTTGGGCATGTGGAGGTGGTACATAGACTAGATGTCCAAAAGTTACATAAGTGGATCCTACCCAAAGTAAGCTTTAGCCCTTTATGCCTTTGTATAACCACCTCACAATATCTCCTTAGGCATATTAGAAATTAAATGTTGATCAAGTCTATATGCCACAACCACACAACTACTGTCTTTGAAATTCTATATTATACTAAACAAAACCATTAAACAAATAATTGCATGTAGCAGTGAGATGAATAATGCAATAAGAAGGGATTATAGAGATAGGGATATGAGATGTAGTATCATGTCAACAACAGGTCCTTATGTTAAATGTGATTAAAATGATCATCATACTAGTCTATATAGGTTTTAGACCAACTCTGTACCTTGACTCATGGCATCATATTATGTCATCCTAAACTTATAATAATGAGATCACCACCACCATATGAAAAAATCACTACTCAACAAGAGAAAACAAGGAAGGAGTTATTAATTAATTAAGCACTTAATTGCCCAAATTTGGGGAAACTTAACTATCAATTAGAGGGGTTTCTTCAGGCATGGATAGCATGTCCTTTTAGCCCCATAGTCAATGCTAATTCCATCAGAGAAGTACCTTTAGGCACATGCAACAAGTATTTCCAATAGTACCCCATGAATCATTTTCTTTTTGTGAATGAATTAATTAATGGTTGTGCATTCCCTACTAGAGGACTATTTTCAAGCATGGGTAATATGTCTTTCCAATGATATGGTAAGGCAACACTTATTTAAGAACATGTTTCCATTAAAATGAAAACATGAGTAATGACATAAACACAAGGAGTAGTAAGATTCATAGGGAAAGTGTAAAGAATTAACAGGTCCTCTTGACGTTACATCCTTTTTCAGTCCCTCTCATTGTTTCTTCCTTTTCTTATTGTATAAAGAGCATGAGTAAATTTTAGTTTTGATGTGAGAAGAACCATATTGCTTTCATGACAAAGATATCTTATTTATAGATACTAAAGGGATGGTTAACATGGCCTCATTGCTTTACACAAGTACTTACCCAATCATCTTGAGAGCATAAGACACTATTCAAATGATAAAGTTGTCCTATACATAAATGATAGTACTTAAAAATGCAAAACATAAAATAAAAATGGGATTTAAAATATAAAATGACTTAATGAAAGAGAAAAATTATATATAAAAAATAAAATTACCAGGAATGAAAAATGTATGAAGAATTAGAAAAGTGAAAATAAATTGTAAAAATAAAATGGTGAAGGAAAGGTCCTCACAGGATATCAGATGAGATGGATGTCTATCTCATGATCAAGTTCCAAGGTAGAGATATGAAAAATATAGGGGAAGAATAACTAAGAGGGAATGAAAAAGGGTATGATATTAAGGAAATTTGCTAATTCTCTTAACTTCCTCTATGATTTTTAATACATGTGATTATATCATTACTAATGATTTAAAATTTAATAGAAGAATGTTCTTTAATAAGTTTTTAAGGGAAAGTTTGGTCATTTATATAATGAGAGGGATGAACTTTCAAATTAGAAATTACAACAATGATATCATCATGGAGGATAGAAGATCCTCTAGAAAAATAGATGAACACCTAGACTAATCAAAAAGCCCTAAGCATTTCTATAAGGCATCAAAACAACAAATCAAAAAATAATCATATATAGCATTATAAAGTTCATTGAAAATAGAGGATATGCATATTCAAAAAAGTAGAAGAACACATAGTTTATGGGTGCCACATTGGCTCAACTTGCAAGGAGTCATAAGTGTTAAACATTATCATCATGCATTTATGGATGTTTTTCCATAAGTAAAAGTTGGCAAATTGTTTTGAGATGCATTTATAGGGATAGTTTAGGCACTTCGCACAAATAGTACGAGCATTTTTCTCTAGCAAAATCTCCTAGGTGATCTCCATCCAAAATAAAATCTCATGCAAGTGACTTTGAATGATGGGCCCTTCTGTAATCATTGACTAACACTGATCCCACAAAATCCCAGTCCACATATGCATGAATTGACCTACAACCTTTGTAAATAGACATTCCTTTAAAAGGTGTATTGCAAGGTTAATTTCTTTATAGCAAAGGATACATTAAGAGACCATGACAAAAATCCATCATCAGAGTTTTTCTTTAGTGAGCATTGCATGATAAGCTAACAGTCAAGCAAAAAACCTTACCTTTGGTTGACAATGCAACCTCCAAATAAGTTTTTGTCTCCTTATGTTGGCAAAGAATTTTCTATAAAGATATTAGATCCACAATGTGTAGTATGTCAAAGAAAAATGGAAGATATCTTCATGGGTTGAATTAGGGGGGTTATTTATTTTAAGGATTTCAAGAATTTTGGTGAATTGGTCATGTCTATTATCTTCATGAAAGACTATTGGAATTCTCCACTACCTCCTACTAAACTAATTCTTTACATGTGCCCCTAAACCTTGTTGAAATCGGATGACTACTTCAAAAAAAACTTTTCCAATCCTTTTATGATAAGCTTATCCTACCAGAAGACCTTCCACTAGAATGTTTGCTTCCCCAAATTCTAGCATCCATGCAATTTAAGAAATGTTCATCCTCTCCTAATGGTTTTCCATATCTCTAAGGCTTTGACTGAGCAAGTCCACAAATTAGGATAACACATCCAAAGATAATTGATCCCTAGCTTATCTGCATGGGACCAAACCTTCCATGCTAGCTTAGTAACTAAAATGTAAGCTTGTCTCCCAAAATCCCAAAGCCCACAACCACCTACATGAACTACGATAGCTATCTTATCCCAAATAATCAAATGAAATTAGTGATGCTCCTCATCATTAGACCAAAGAAAATTCCTCATAATCTAATTGACTTATAACATAAATTGGGTTGGGGGATTGAAAACTAGTGTACTATAAATGAGAATGATTGAGAGGATAGATTTAGCTAGAGTCAAATTACCTACAAAAGATAGTAACATACCTCTTTAAGATACCAACTTCTTCTACATCTATTCCAACACTCCCTCCCAACTATTAGCTAATTTTCATTCGTAGAATAGAAGTTACCCTAGATAGGTAGTTAGGAGCAAGCCAATAGTACACCCAAAAATATTCTTGATATTCTTAAATCTTTCTATCAATCATTCCAAATGGAAAAGCCTTGTCTTTTTCTAATTGAATTCAAGTCCTATTGACTGATAAAATCCATCCAATGCATGCATCACCTTTCTAAGCTTAAGGATAGATGCCAAAAAAAAAAAAAAATCATAATGCCAGTAGCATATTGAAGAGTATAAAGGTTCTAGGAAAATGTGGATGTGACATTTAACTTTATAATCCATCTAGAGAGGTTATCAACAATAATAGCAAAGAGATATCATGATAAAGAGTCACATTTTTAAAGGCCTAGCCTTGGAAAAAATTGCTAAAAAATCTATCCATTCAGAGAAACTTGAAATCTAACTATAGAAAACATGAACTTGACCATCTCATAGAACCTCCCACAAAACTCTAACTCCTATAGGGTAAAAGTAAGACATCCTAGTCCACCTTATCATATGCTTTTTATAAATCAAGTTTGATAAAGAAAATCTCTTATTTCTAGGTGTAAGCCCAATGCAAAGCCTCATTTGTTACAATGACACTATCAGTAATGTTCCTCCCAATGATGAATCCTAATTGATCCACGTTTATGATATTAGATGGCAAGGGCTTGAGGTGACTCATCCAAATCTTGAAAAAAATTTATAAAAATGATTGCAAAGACTTATAGGACTATAATTCCCTAGGGATTGCACCTTCTCCTTCTTGGATTGCAAGAAAATGAAGGTATTATTGTAGGCTTTGAGAAAAGAATCATAGTTGAATCCTACTTGGAAAAGACCCTCAAAATCCCTTCCAATGATATCCCAATAATCTTTGGTGCATTTAAAGTTCTAATTATCCAACCTCAACTTCTTGTGATTTGTTGCTTAAGCCACAACTAAACAAATCTTCTCTCTAGAGATTTTTCCTTGCAAAAACTCATTATCAATAGGAGAAAACCTTGAAATAGTCCATGATTAACTATTTCATTTTGATCATACATGTTATGAAAATAAGAAATGGCAACTTAGAGATCCTCTTGAATATATGGGAAGAGTTTGATAAGGGACTTCTTTTGATTTTGACCTACATGATGAGCCAGATAATCTTGTAGGCCATCACCAACTTCACTACCTACATATCTTTCTCCTCCATAAAAATAAATAGTAACACATTTCCCCATAGAGGACTAATCTATACCATGATTCTTGACCAAGCCTTAGCAACCCATGCCTACAACTCCTTGAGGATAGGATCCTTAGCATTGAAGGTACCAACAAGCATATATTGAAAACACTATCATTGTGCCTTAAGTGCCCTTTTTGAGATAAAAATCTCATAGTCATCTAGAGTCTGGAAGCTAGAAAATCCTCTTCATTGCAGCCCTCCTCCTAATTCTACTTGAACCAGAATTTTCCTCAAACTATATCCATAAATGAGATATAGTCCACGACCAAATCACTGTCACCACTCACACTATTTGCTACATTGCTTGATCTACCCTCTGAGTGTCTTAGAACCCCAAATAAACTATCATCCTAATTTTTCTCATGTCCATCTACTACTTTTCCAAAACTCTTCCACATACCTGAGCTTCCTCCTCCTAGATCTCCCATCATCTCACTCTGAATCCTCAATTAAAAGTTAATCAATGTTGACAACATGTTCTCTAATAAGTTATTATCTTAGTATCTCACTAGAAAGAAATGTTACCCATGCCTAAAGGTAAGTATAATATAATAATTAATTAATTCACATAAAGAAAAATATTCCTAGGGTATGACAAGAAAGACATGTTACCCATGCCTAAAGGTAGTTCTCTAGTAAGGATACCACAATAATTAAGTAATTTACATAAACAAAAATATTTCTAGGATACCACTAGAAAAACATGTTACCCATGCATAAAGGTAGACTACTTCTAAGAATCTTAAGGTTTCTTGAACTAGTTTCATTATGTGACTTGAAAGACATGTTGCCCATGCTTGAAGGTGCACTACTAATGGAATTAGTATTCGCTATGAGGCTAAAAAGATATATTACCCATGCTTGAAGGCATTACCTTAACTAGTGGCCAAGATTTATCAAACTTAATATTTTGAGTAATTAATTAATTTCATCATTACTTCCTTGTTTTCTCTTTTTGAGTATTTGTGTTTTCATATGATGATGGTTGATCTCATGATGGTGAGTTTGAGATGTAATGCAATGTCACTGTTAAAGATATGAGCTTGGTTTGAAGCTTGGATGAATAGGTATGATAGTTATTCAAGTAAAAATTGACATAAGAACCCATTGTAGGAATGGTAAGGCACCTCACTTGCTTCTCATTCCATTAATCATCTCATTATAACATGCAATTATATGCCTAATGATTTTGTATAGTATAGTGTAGGATCCCAACCAAGGTGGGTGTATGTTGTTTGAAATTAAGACATGATCCACATTCAACTTCTATAGTGCTCACAGACACCTATAGAAGTGGTTATGTAAGGGAATTATGGGCAGGAACTTACTTTGGGAAGGATTTAATTACATGACTTTTATTGATCATGGCTTTGAACCAACCTCACATCTTTAAGAACATCATGAGCAACTTATCTAAATTTATACATGATTTTGGGACTACTTCTCATCAACTTTGATTAATTTTTAATTCTTTTATACTAAAATTATCTTTAAATTTCCTATTTCTTCAAAATTTTACAATTTAAAATGGCTAGTCATAAGGGCTCTTGGAGTTAGGCTCATTTTTCATAGAGGCTAAGGATATGATTTTTGAAAATTTTTCTAACATCCCATTTTTCAATTTTAAAATAAATAATAGTAAAAATAATGAAAATAACTTTAAAAACTTAATGATTTTAGTTACCCTAGAGCCTTAGGAATATTATTTTGCAATTTGGATTTTAGTTAACGCTCATTTTTTTTAAAAAAATTTTGAGCTAACCAAGGATCTAGAAAGGATTTAAATAGTAAGAGAAATTACTAAAAACTAGTTTTGCTTATTTGGTGATTGTAGATGATGTATAAATGAATTCCTAAGTTTGAAGGTCTTTCATAAGGCAAAGAAAAAAGGCCAAGAAGAGGACATGCCAATGGAAAAGTAGCAAATACAAGAATTAAAGCTCAAACGTCACATGTTCACTACCTAAATATCCATAGATTAAATAGGATCTATTTTAGTCCATTCTTTAAAAACCACCAATGCTTGGAATAACATGAAGACTCATCATCAACATATTTTCAAAGACTTTTATAATTTTGTAAAATTTGATTTCTATCCATTATTTTTGTTATTTTGTAATACATCCACTCAAATAAATTTTATAATACAACACTTAATAATAGTCAAATAGTTGGTAGTTAGGGAGTTCGACATTACTCCCATAATGTGTAAAAAAAATTATCCTAATTTTGTTAACTCAAGGATGAGTTTTTAATTAGTTGTGGGAGTATGATGAATAATAAAAGTGTACCTTTGTTAGGGATTAGTTGACGTTGCTTAGGTAATGTTGATGCATTGATTTAGCTTCATCAACTAAGCCTATGTTACATAATTGCAAAAAAAATTCTTATAAATATAGTTTACCCATCAAGTTTAGGCACCATTTTGGTCAATAGTTGATGAGTGGTGAATACACCTATGCTCAACCATACAAATCACTAAGCGTTCATGCATAATTTGGTTGAATTTTATGAACCCTTTGCCTTTTGGTACACTAGCCTCTAGGAAGTGCAACTAGCCCTGATAGTCATTCATTATCTTCCCAATTACACTTGTGATATGCAAAGGTATAATTAAGTGCAATCGAGGCATATGATTTTTATTATTTTTATGTTTTATGTCTTGGGTGATTAAAATAAAGGATGAAAAGAATGAAGTAATTTAATTGCTAATTTAATATAACCAACCAATATCTAACTAATCCTAACATAAGCATTCAATCCCACTTTCTGTACACATCTTGAACATGTAACACATTGCTAGGTTACCAAATGTTAAGTGTTACTGAAATTACTAAGTGTCATGCACATGCTCAAAGTGGTCATACTTATGTGCTTAACTAATCAATATTTAATCTAGCTTACTTTAGCTTAATTACTTAAAACATTAAATAAAATTTCTAAAAACATTGAATGCATGAAGAAAATATTTAATCTAGCCAAAGTGCTACCAGGTTTATCAGAAAGCTCGTCTTTATTATCACATACATTATCATGCTCATGTGCAACAGTGCTTAAATAAAGATATGTACATTCAATGATTCCTATTGTGGGCAATTGCGAAAATATTCTAACCCTGGGGAAGAAAAACTATAAGAGCTATGTTACACAATGACAAGATATGTCATAAACATGGTAGGTAAACACATATTTATAGGCAAAAATAGATACTATGTTGACAGGGCCATGTTAACACATCAAATCATGCTATGGGCAATTGGGAAAATATTCTAACTCTAGGGAAGAAAAACTACAAGAGCTCTACTACACTATGTTATAAACATGGTAGGTGAGCACATATTTGTAGGCAAAAATAGACACTACATCAATAGGGCCACATCAATGCATCAAATCATGTGTCGATGGGGCCTAGCCAATGTAGCCAATTTAGGATTCATCATACTCTCACAACTGAATGAAAACTCATTCTCAAGTTCTTTACAAATTTGGAGAGGTATGGAATTATTGATTGATGATATACATACAAAAAACATAAACAAACACTAAGTGCCCGAGTGTATCGATATACAATCATCACAAAATTTTCTGGTGTTCAAGACTATAAAATTGAACACCAAAATGAAATTTGACAAACATAATCCCTTTGAACGCATAAAGATGATGGAGAATATTAAAAGGTCCCAGGAGGTCAAGGCTCCTGAGGTTCTGAAGGACCTTTTCCTACTTTAGGCACATGTGGTGGTTGAGGCTGTTATGGTTATCTTGCTATGGCTACAACTTCCAATGAAATACAGAAAGCATCTAATAATGATTTCATCTTCTCCTCCTTACTCTTGGGATCATACATTGTTAACGTGATCTTTGCCAATGTGGGAGAAAATGGGCACATTCCAAGGACAAGGCATTGTTGGAAATAGCTCCTTGACATTAATGAACCAAGCAGCAAATTATTTATGTTCGATGTTAAATGCCTTGATTGCATTCTACAATTCTTGGTAATTATTAATTCTTTTGGCTAGGTTCTCAGTAGTTGATCTTTGATTAGTGAATCTTGCTATGAGAACTTCAAGTTCAACATTTACAGTCTTAAGCTTTTTCTTGGTTTCCTTGTGGTGCTTAAACTCTATCTCGTATAATAAGTACGAGCTAGCCACTTGCTTCTCTAACTCTAACTGCAACCGTTCGAAAGTCAACATTACCAAGTTTGCATATCGAAGATTGGTGAGCTCCATGTATTCTATCATTTCTTCAATCTGCAGCTCCTTCATGTAAATCTCTACTTTGTTGTCGTCATCTATCCCATTAATGATAGGTTGCCATATCTCTTTTCCTTACTCGAGTTACTAGAGGGTCTCATTAACTTTTGCCTTAGCCATCTAGATGTGTTTTCATTAACTTCTTTTTGTAGGCCAACCTTATCTTTGTAGTGGTTTTTGACACTCTCAACTTTGAGATCCTCATTCTTCCAGGTGATAATCTCAATTGAAAATTTTTAGCATAAGGTGTAGAATTCCTCCATAGAGAGATTTCTATTTTCTATTGCTAATCTCCTAAGCTTAGTGTTTATCCTGGCTAGTTTCTCCTACTATTGATGGATGAATTCTTGCATTTATTATTTCTGCACATCAACATTCCATAGGCAATGATTCTATTAAGTTAGCATCTCATTCTCTAGGCATATTTGGACTAAGTCCTTTTGAACTAAATATGTCTTGGCCTTGACCACAGACTAGCCAAATATGACCATTGCCATCCATGCTCAACCTATTTTAGTCTATCTTGAAGTTGTTGAAAAGATTCATCTCTTGTTAATGTAGGGTTAAAGAGCGTAGGATAAACAAGTTAGGCTTTTAATTTAGCAACCTTTGTAGCCAAGTATTGGTTTTATGCAAGAGTCATTTCAAGTTGCATTTATAGAATGATGCATTTTCCCTTTGCTTCAATTAGCTTTGATTGAGTTGTGATGATGTTATCTGGAAAATCAAAGATATCAAGAATCGATTGTCTGGTTCCCACCAGACAATCCAATAATTCCTCATGCTAGGCTACACACAATTGACTACTAATAGTTCTTGTAGACGTCTACACATCTTTGAGTGTAGAAATGTCTGGTATAGATGTTGCAGGTGCATTCAGTACTTCGATGATTTGATTAATAATCACTTTCGCTGCGGTCTCATATCCGTGGTGCTACATCACCAAGATAGTTGTTCCCTTGCCCTTCTTCAAGTACATCAAAAAGGTAGCAGTGTTCCCAAAGATTTCTAGGGATTATTATTGTTATGAGAGAGATATTGTTACCTATTAGGCACTAGAATTTAACCTCATGGGCAATTGCATTTTTTGGACTAAGAATATTGGCCCACCTCCCTCCATCTGACTGATTATTTGAGCCACTTCATTGAGGTGACTCATTACATGATAGTACATAGATGGATCCCCATCACTTATTTCTACTTGTTGCTCCCTCTCATACAAGAGCTACTCTCAGATTTCATGCAAGCATTCAATGGCTGTGCAGGCATCCAGTGTTGTTTCCTTAGTGGGTGGTGGAGGTGGCAATGGCTACTCCTCTTCTTTAGACATTGTAGGAGTCTTATATTTCATCATCTCAAACTAGGAGGCAATGGGAGTATGCTTGATTATGTCATTTTCATAGTGGAGTATCCTTGCCCTTTTACAGAGTTTTCTGATAAGGCATAGAAAGGGTAGGGTTTTTCTTCCATGTTCATTTTCCTTGGAGCACTTTTTCATATCCAGATAGATTAGTTATGAAAGGTTAACATGAAATTTCCTACTTAAAGTGGCACATGCACGGGTAGAGAAAGTAGTACCTTGTTGGGCCTCACTATTGCATTGAGGTGCTAAGCTGCTATCTTGAAGTATATGCACTTTGTCGCTGTGATCGTGCCAAGCTCCTTATGGTCAATCCCATAACATCATTGGGTCCACTACCTTTTTACCTTGGGATCTACATGCATGGAGATATCTACTAGATGGATTCTAGAATTAGGTAGACCAAGAGCTTGTGCAATAGCTTCCATAGAGTAGGACATCTAATATTCTTGATTCTCATAGTGGCTCCTGTCTTTCTATTGTTCCAAAAGATATATGTCTCTCCCATGTACCACTCCCCATTAGAAGTGATGATTTTCCACATGGGAGAGTTTTGTAATTACATCTTAACTTCTGGTGGAGCATTTTCTAAGAATGGCCCAAAGTTCAGTTCTTGGAGAACTGAGTGTTGGACATCACGAGGCTTGATCATATCAAGGTAGGCTTATGTTAATATGACCTCAAGTCTTAGTACAGGCCCTAGTGCCTCTCTTCTTTGGGATTGTTCAGTTGCAGCCTTTTCTTTTGGGATCTGTCAAACAAACTTCACTTTTAGCTCCTCCCAAAGAGATCCCATTACATGAGTTTTTGCTACCTGCTCATGGGCTTGTTCCTACTATTCCTTTCCAACTTTAAGTCAATTGTCCCTTGGTTATGATGGTTCTCCTTCTTGTGGCTGTTTCAATTTTGGTACCATCTGTGGTTACAACATGACCAAAAGTTAGCATTTAATGTGTAACTTGAAACAATTAGGATATCTTAACTCTTTAGAAAAGTTACACCTGACTAAGTTGTGATCATGGTCAATTTGATTATTTTAGTTATTATTTTATTCTTATTTTAATATTAATAATTAATTTTAAGTTTACTAGAGTTTGTTGGAAGGGTTAAACTCTCAAAACTTGATGGTTTAATATTATTCTATTCGTTAACCCTTTGGGGGAGTTAGAAAAATTTTGAAAATTTTTTATTAGAAACCTTAAGGTTTGTGACCCTCATTACTAAGAGCTTACTTATGGTAGCTATAGGATTGAAGAACAAAGTGATTTGGACAAACGATGTAAAAGTTATGGGCTCTAAAATATTGCAAAAGCTCCACTTTCATTTTGAAGTAAATGAGAAAAAAATTTCAAAGTGTTGGGGTGGTATTTATAGAATTTTTACACTACGTCAATTGGGCCTAGTTGATGTAGTCAATCATGTTGACTAGGCCTAGTTGATGTAGTTGTTGACCACCGTTGACTTTATCTAAAGTAATAAAAAACAAGTTTCCACATGAAATAAGGGTTAAATGGAAGCCCAAAAAGCCATGAGCATGATGAAAATATTAAAAGATGGTTTTGAAGTTTAGAAAATTGAGAAAAGATTTGAGAATGAGATTTGATGAAGAAAAATGTCTTAAGGAGCACATAGTTGGATGCATGATAGAGTACATGATAGATTTTATTGCAGCAACATCTAAAGGTAAAGGACTTAACTAACCAAGCCATGAGATATGCAAGTAGGTCCTCCCCATAGTGGCACATGTCCTTTTTACCCTTACATAACCTCAACTAAGGAGTCCATGGGCCTCATAGTTGATTAATGGTTATGAAAAGTTAAGGACCAAACCTAAAGAACCTACCTAAGAATTTCAACACATCAAATGAATCTATGAAAATGAAAACATGAAAATTGGTAGTGAGGTGAGTTATGGAGAGCATTGATGGATGAGATAGAGAATGGAATGGATGTCCTAATCATGGTCACATGAAGTGAGTTTCATAATTAAATGACCTGATAAAGTCCAACCTTAGTTTAGGCCAAAACCAACCACTTTAGTGACTTAGCATCACCAATAGAGGATTGGTCCACCCCCTTAAGACACAAGAATGCTCCCATGGATAACCATTGTTTCTTATTTGAGAAGAAAAAATAAGTAGGAAGTGAGAAAGGGCGTAGGTTGAAGGGGACATTCAAGCATAGGTAACATGTCTTTCTAGTTCCATAACCAGTGCTTGTAGTTCATTTATTTGTTTAAGGGGTGTGTTTGAATTCCCATCATGTTTTATTTATTTGCTTGTTTTTGAAAATTTTATGCTTTTTGTGAATTTTTAGATGGGAACCACACCATGCAAAGACTTATTCAACTTCTTGTTATTGGTCAACATGGAATAGTAAGAAATCCATCCAAAGAGATATGTACTCAAGCAAGGAGAGAGGTATAAAAAGTATTGAATCCCCTTGAAGGCATATCCTTTTCAAACCTTTGAATATTTTCCAAGCTTGGAAACTACCAAGGTCACAAGTTCGTTAAGGTTTTATTAATGAAACGAAACCTCATGTTTCCAAAATAAGGAAAACCATAGAGTTTGTCGATGGGTGGATGATGTGGACTCATTGCCTTTTCCATGAAGAAGAAACCTGTCTTAGTTATTAGTGATCAAAATTCAAAATAGAAACTAGACATTAGTAATCAAAAACATTAAGTACAAACCACCATTAGCAAATAGCTATAGCACCATTGTGTCCTGTTGGAAATAAAGCACTTTTATTAGAAGAAGAGAAAATTTCACACCAAAATAAGGAAAAATATAAATGAAATTGTAAAATATTCAAGAAAGTTAAAACATACTAACGATGTTGTAAAACAAAAATGGAAAAAATTAATAAAGTAAAAACAAAAAGGTGTAAGATAAAGAAGGTGTAAAACAAAAAGTTGTAAAAATAACAAAGTCTAAAACAAAAATGTGAAAAACAAAGGGATGAAAAAATGAGGAGCCAATATAATGGTTAGCATGGATTATGATGAAGCATCAGTTGACTATGTTGATGCAACCATGTTGAGGTAGATGCCTCAATATAGATGCCTCGATGTATGCCCTCGCATCTGTTTGCATAATAATGAAGCATCAAAGTGTTACGTCGATGGGGCCTCATTAATGAGGCTTCATTTATGTGGTGTTGCCTTGTTGATGAGGCCATGTTGATGTAGCATTTACTGTGTTTATGAGGCCCCATTGACATAGCCCCATAATAAAGTCTATAAATACACACTTACCCACTGTGTTTATGAAAATTATTTGGTCAATAGAGTAGTTAAACTCTTAAAATTTTATTTCATAGTCTTAGAGAATAGTCAATGAGTGCCTATAGTGTGGATCTATGTTAGTTGTATGGTGTCTTATTTGAGTGGCAATGTACGTGGACACATTCCATGAATGACAATAAGATCGAGATTAATTATTATTCATTACAACACTTTGACTTGGATTAGATTTACTTTCCATGCAATTTATGTTTCATGTACTTAGTTAATATTTACATTTCCATGCATATTAATGAATATGCAGAATGAGCATGACCAGTTTTAAGCATAAACACGTATTCACTTGGTAATTCTAGTAGTGTAATTGCTTCGTTCTCCTAGTAGCATAGCACTTGGTAATCCCAGTAGTGGATATGTGGGTTCAAGATGTGTACAGTAAGCTAGGAACAAACACTCATCGCTCGTAGGCTAGTTTAGACTTTATCTTTATTTTGTTAATTAGATTAAGTAATTGATTTCTCTATTATCATTAGGAGTAGCATAAGGTTGAAACAACATCAAGAATCATATGCCTCATTCTGAACTAAATCATACGTGAAAAAGCTACCATTAGTCCAAGTGGGAAGATAGTGAACTGCGATTAATGCTTAACGATCTAGATACACAACTAGTCACATCCACAGAATTTAACAAGATTATGCATGAACACTTGTGATTTATATGGTTGGGCATAGGAGGTAACTCGCCACTCATCATTGACATTTTTGCCAAGAATGGTGCTAGTTATTTAGATTAGTTATATCATACACGATTGCTATAAAGGCATTAACGATTTATCTTTTAGAAAATATTAAGTCACACAAATCATTAACTAACAAAAATGTCTCTTTTACAAGGAAGTGATAATGCATCATATGGAGAGAACATTCATTATAGAACTAATGAGATATATATTGAAGAAAATTAGAGTGACCAACCTTATGTAGGGGTTTCATATGTTCATGACCATCCTGACTACACTTAAGGACTACATTCACCTAAGGTAGATAATCCTAGAGGAGATGAAGTAAGCCCTAGACTATGAGAAGCCTCAAGGCCTAGGACCTCCTCAAAACTTTGAAATGATAAATCAAGGGACCATGGGAAACACTATAAAAGCCATGGTGACTCTCCTAGTTCCTCATCTTCCTCTTCCACTTCAACGTCTGGTTTTGACAAAGATGAACATAGGTATAGAGATAGAGATTCACTATGGGATCGAAATAAAATAGAAACCAAAACCAAGGGCAAAATCAAAGATATAAAAATGAGCATAAATAAAATTATCACAATGAGATAAATAGAAATAGAAATTTTCACCATGACATGTCTAATGATGGTGAACCCTTTTTGGCCACTAAAAGCATGATGTAGATCATAGAGATAGTTAAAATACCTCACAGGAATCACAAGGAAAGGCACATTAAAAGGCTTAATATGAATAACATCTCTAAATTTGGGGAAGGCTATGCTTCTGATCTACAACATCATTTGCAAGCCTTTCATGATGACTATGTCTTACAAAACTTTAAAAGTTGGTGGCAAAAGCTTAAGCTCTTTCCTAGGACACTAAAGATAAAGTTGAAGTGTGGTATAGATTCTTGAAACCAAATTCAATCCATTGGTGGTTCACAATGCTGGAACTCTTCAATGAGAAATACCAAACCTATACAAGGGTGTCCAACCTAAGGAAATGAATCCAAGGATGGAAATAAGAACAACATGAACCCTTGGATATGACCTTAGATAGATACTATTCTCTACTAAATAAATGTGCAGGCCATGATTCCTCTCAAGAAGAGCAACTTTTCCACATCATAGATGGGCTTCATAGTCAAATGAGAGAGAACCTTGGGCTGTATGCTCAAGGTCACTTATATGAACTAGGAACCCATTAGATCCAAAAGCTAATCAAGCATGTGGTAAAAGAAGAACGAGAGCTATGTAAATTAGAGAATGTTGAGAAATATCATTGCGACCCAACTCTTCAAAAGAAGGTCCATATCTATGATGAGGAAAAAGAGGTAGCTTTCAATGCGGTGATTTCACAACAAACCTTGTTAATACAAAAGTCTATTGATGAGTTTGAAGTAAGGTTAGATAAGATGTCAGAATGGATAGATGAGAAAGTTACAACTTGCATAGAAATTGTAGAGGAGAAAGTAATGCAAAACAAATCAAGTAATCACAAAAAAAGGAGGAAAAGGGAACATGAGACAAGTAAGAACATTGATAAAAAATAAAGGGAAATGACTATAGAAGAAGAGGCTATAGGCTCAATCATTGAAGAAGATGATGGATGTGACATTTACCTATATGATCATCCAAAGGGCTATTGCCCAATCATGTTACATCTACATGACTATTGGACCTATGCATTGAATCCCAAGTTCATACAAAAGAAAATGCCTAGGAAATTACCTTTCTCACAGGGTAATCATAGATAGTTCTACAACCAACTGTAGTATCCTAGTGGGACTTCTTATCAGCCTCAAAACTACTATCAACTATAGTAGAAAAATCCATAGTTGTGGGGGAGACTATCATCAAACCAACACTATCCTTACTACTAGCTAGACCCATACAAATATTACATTCAACAACCTATTTCCCCAATTGGTTCTACTTCCTCTACCTTAAATCACTATTATCACTCTCCTAAATATCATCGACGTGCAACATATTCTAAAGAATCATCACCTCATACTTCTCATCCTCCATCATATCCTCAATATTCTCATACTCACCTCCATACATGTCATGGCTAGCAACATAAGAGGGTAAAACACCATAACAGCAATGAAAGAATGACACTTGTGCTGCAAACAACATAGAAATGATAATGCCAATAGGTCCCCACCATAACCTTAGAAACACCCTTTCTTTGGGATGATTCCCATATGTAAGCATAACACTTATGGACCTACTAACTCATCCAAACTAGCACAATGCCAATCAAGTGCAACATCCTTCTTTTCACAACCAATGTCCTCTAAACCTACGCAAAGGCCAACATCCTTTGTTACTCCAACACTTAACAGAAATGATGAATCTAGCACTATGAAGAGACAAAAGAAAACTCCATGCATAACTAATCATGATAAAGGGTGCAATTATGGACCAAAAGTTTAAAATATTAACACAACCCTTATACCGATCCATCATAAAGTTCAAGAGCAAGTGTGTGAGCAAAAACCAGTCTACATAATAGCCACTAAACCAAAAGACACCCAATGGCTTGAAAATGAGATTATAAAACTATTTCAAAGATGCATGGAAGTAATTGATCCGCTTATTAGTTTTAGACTTAAGAAAATGGACCAAACAGAGGACTTAGAAGCATATATCTTACACTCTGATTATACACTGGAAAAGGATATTAAACACAAAGACTTGGGAATTAAAATAGAAAATCAAGAAGAAGAAGTAAACACATCTAGACCTCAAAAAATAGAAATACCTTCAATTCTAGATGAAGATACATCTCTAAATGATCCAAATAAGACTATCACCAATGTTAGATATGCTACCACATGATTAATTAAATTAGTAACAGTGATAGATGGAAACATAGTGGTGTATAACTAGGGGATTGTGCAGTCCATCTCCTGAATGTGTGACCATAAGTTTAGTCATGGGGGAGGTGCTCCATCCTAGTTTAAGAACTAATAAGTATTTTTCACCTTTTATGTTTTACAATTTTTTATCATTTTCTCATTTCTTCCAAAATTTTCTGATTCTTCATATGTTTTCCATTTCTTAATACTTTTCTTTTCTTTTCTTTATAATCTTCTCTTTTCCCAAGTCATTTTCTAAATGTATTTTATGTTTCTATTAATAATATTGCGAAGTCATGATGTAGAAGTTAATGCTATGTGTTGGGTTTTTGTTCTATGCTATCTATACTACCTGAAATCGTTGGTGCAAGGATGGAATGAAATAGACACCGAGAGATTTACAGACAGGCACAGAAGACTCTACCTTCGATTGAGGGCGAGCTGGGACAAACGAAGGTAGAGTACCTTGGGTGGTCTGCACACATATCAGACAAGGATTTCCCCAACGTATGCCAATATGTAATACGCTGGGTATGTGTAAACAACATGATTAATGTAAATACAATGCGTAAATCTGCATTAACTTAAACAAAAGAAATGAACCAGAATAAATGAAAAATGTGACAAATTTTGAGCAGAAACAAAGTAACTTTATTGCCAAATGAGAATTACAGTGCACTGGTCCAAACGCAGTCGTAGATTTGACATGAGGTGGATGAAAGACCCCAGTGGATGCTGGAGGATGATGGTATGCTGGTTCAAACTGCAAGCACAGCATGAAGGCTGTATGCTCAACGTGTAGGGTCGAAGTCCAGCGTATGGGGGTTCCTGCTCTGATTTTCTTAGTGTTTTCCAGATTCCCATTTTTTTTGTCTTTGTCTCAAAATTGCCAACCCTGATCTAGTGAAAAATTGGGGTTTTTATGAGGCTTTTGAGCGTTGGATTAGAATCTGGAAAGGTATGAGTGGCCGTGGATGAGGGAATTTCAGGTTGGGTGACAGGTGGCTGCATTGCCCAGATGCAAAGAATATTATAACTATGCAACGTGCTACATGCCAACATGTGCCGCTACATGCCAGCGTGTACACGCTAGGCATGTGAACTCAGCATATAGACTTGACTAAGACAAAAGAATTCATTTTTACAAACTACTGTTACAACAGGAAGTATCCATTTCGGCCCTCGGATTTGGGCTCGGATGTTACGAGAATGCTGCCTATGGATATTCAACTCAGTTGAACTTGATCTAACATCGTTCTGAAAAGTTCCATTGATATATGTTGTGCTGCACGCTAGATGGTGCATGCCGAGCATACACGCTGGGTGTGCAGGATGTACATGCTCAACGTGTGAACCCCAAATTGTATGATTTCGAGGTCAAAACCTAGTTTTCTTGAGCCCATGATGACGCCTAACAATTGCCTTGTCTCTGAGAGTTGATGCCTTGTGAAAATCTTATTCTGGAGTGCTCGTTTCGAGTAGTCTTTGAAGTCACATGTTGGGCGTGCACGCTGGGCATATACGCTGATCATGCACGTTGGGTGTGCACGCTGCATACTCAGTGAAAACCAAGTATTTTGAGCTCAAAATTTGGCAGGGTTCGATGCCAAATGTTGCCGTAGTCTGCTGTGGATCCCGGGGAGCCACTTCTTGCTCAGTTCGACTCCATTTGAAGTTGTCCGTAAGGCCGTCAAGCTTTAGTCATGGTGGAAGCATCACGATTTTAGCTCAATTCTTGTTGAAGAAGTACTAAGTTTAGAATTTTTTGGTATTTCATTGGCCCCTTTTTGTTGACGCTTAGAGGAATCCACCCAAGAAGCGTCGACAAAGAAGTATAAAACACCACAAGCGACTTGGTAGAAACATTGTCCTTTGATACTTGGCCAAATATCATCGCACCATGTTTAGTAGTACATGGCATTGGGGAAATGAAGTTTGTATCTGGATAGGGAAAATGAAAATTGTGGGGATTGGGAACTGATCAAGGGATTGTGCATGGTGAAGGGGATGCTCTCGCGCGTATACGGGTCATGTTGATCCTTGCCAATAGCCGTTGTCTAGCAGACTTGGGACCAAGACATGAGGTGTACGTCCTTTGGTGGAACAAGACTCTTGTTTCGTGTTTAAGAGGACTTGTTGGCATAACCAAAGCCACGATGATGATGTGTTACGTTATCTGGAGGAATAGGGCCTCTATTTAGTGTTAAGGGAACCTGTTAGCGGAGAGCCAAAGCCACATAATGAAATGTTACTTGAGAATTTGAGACATGCATACTTGCTTCCAAGACAACTGCATTCCTACTTGGGGCTTGTATGGGAAATGCCAAGGGTCTTGTGTTTTTTTTTGAAAAGAGCTTTGTTTTGATCTTGTACTCATGCTCAAGTGCCATGTTGTGTGTTGCCACTGCTTAAAAGTGTTGTAGTGGGCAATTGGTGTGCTCAATGTTCTGGGATGCACTGGGTATGTTCGGGGTATGACTAAGTAGAGTATGTCAAGGAATAGATGGAAAATGTAACGGGAAATGTACTAGTGAATGACTTGATTAAACTAGTTGCGTATGTTAGGAACAATGTGATACCCTGCTGCTGTGACGAAATGCATTCTTGCATGAATGCCTCTGAGTATCATCCTGCAAACACAACTCCAAGAAGACAAGAAAAACACAAATGAGTGAGTAAAATTAGACTTGAACAACAACTGATGAAGCAAAGGCACCAGATGAGATTTTAAGCACTGAATATGAATGGCAGCAATGTTGTTGAGATCAACTGGTGATGAGTGAGGCAACGGCTCTGATAAAGTTTGAATGCAGTTACAGATTGGAAGGCCAGAGACGAAGCTGCCAATTTATAGTCATAGCGGACTATCATGGGTTAGTTTCACATCATAACCCATTTGACGGTGCCACTTTATCGTCATAGTGAACGGTACTTTGCTAGTTTATAGTCTTGGTGGACTGTGGAGAGGCAAACTAGTTTATAGTCTTAGCGGACTCTGGCGAATGAAACTGTGGTAGTTTAAAGTCATACCGGACGGGCTCTAGTTTATTGTCATTACGGACGAACTGTGGTACCAGTTTATCATCGTAATGCCAGGACGTTCTGTGGTATCAATTTATCATCATGATTCTAGGACGTTTTGTGGTATCAGTTTACCGTCATGATTCCAGGACGTTCTGTGGTATCAGTTTACCATCATGATTCCAGGACATTCTGTGGTAGCAGTTTACCATCATGATACCGGGACGATTACATACCTGAGTTTATGCTCAAACATAGAATGGTTTCAAGTACAAGTGGTTCGTTGGATGTGCAAGTTCATTATCGTTCATATCGTCTAGTTTAAATGCTCCATTGTCGAATGCTTTGGTGACCAAGTAGGGTCCTTCCCAATTGGCTGAGAATTTGTCTGGGAGTTCCTGAATGGCTTTGAGTACAATGTACTTAGTTGGGTCCTTTCTAGTTGGCTAGTTGTGGGCTTAACAATGTACTTAGTTTCAGGATTTTAACTTCGCCATCTGGCACGGTAATGGGGACTTCGGCCAAGGGGTCTTCGATGATGCTATCTGTTTCTAGGTCCAGAGTCTTGGTCATCGTTTCAAAACAATCTAGCATTTGTTGAGCTGATGCCACAAAAGTGTCATTTGTTGTTGAGCCTAAATCAATAGACTCCATATTGATTTCTCGTGTGATCGTTCCGTGCGGTCCATTAATAGACAGTGGTAAGAATAACTGCTTACCGTCCATGATATTTGCTCCTGCCAATAAACAGTGGGCAGTGTCAATCGGGTGGTTGGTTATTTTCGGATGTAAGTAGTTTATGCATTTATGCATCTAAACTAGACTAAGGTATGCGATGATAATTTATCGTAGTATCCGGACACATGGCGGTTTAAGGCCTTATCGGGCCGGTTGCAGCAGTTTAAGGCCTTACCGGGCCGGTTCAGACAGTTTAAGGCCTTACCAGGCTGATTGCGGCAGTTTAAGGCCTTACCGGGCCGATTTTTCATTCATGATGTCTGGTTGATTGTACGATTTGTATTCGTTATCGAGTGTGAAACTAGCAGATAAGGAGTTTGCGCTAAAATGTTTAGTGTGGGCAATAGGAGTTGCTTCACAAGAGAATATTGCATGTGCGTAGTGTTCATCCCAGTATATTATTATTTTGTTTTTTTTCTATTCATTATCATTGCTTCTATGTTGTTCTTATGTATTTACACATTCTTTGTATTTTGGTTAATTTTTAAATTAATTAAATAAATTATCTTGAGACGCCCTCGGTGTGTTTAACGTGGAGTGTATAAATAGGGGTTGGCGTGAACTGCAAGATAGCTGTGACCAAGTTCAAGCGTGAACGTCCCAGCGTGAACCCCCAAAAGCTCGAGTGTGAAACTATTTTCACAACGTCAGCGTGAAGGCGAAGACCCAGCGTGCAAGATTTGGCATAAATGTGGCATTCAGGGACGAAACCCTAGCATGCAGGGTTCAGCGTGAACGCAGCATGCAGGGACGAAACCTCAGCGTGCAAGGTTCGGTGTAAACGCAGCGTGCATAGATGAAACCCCAGTGTGCAGGGTTCAGCGTAAATGCAACATTCAGGGACGAAACCCTAGCATGTAGGGTTCAACGTAAATGCAGCGTGCAGGGACGAAACCCTACCGTGCAAGGTTCAACGTAAATGCGATGTGCCAGGGTTTAGCGTGGACGCCACAATGAGCAAGGGCAAGCAAATGGAAGGCCAGGGAGGAAGGAGCCTAGCTTGACCTTCACCAAAGAGAGTGAAGCAATGCTCCAGTGTTTGCCTAGACCTAGGATTCCCTCATGGTCAGGATCGACGTGCAGGTAGGCTCTGACCTTTCGTCGAAATTTGTGTTTTCGCCCACTGTTCCTGTCAATTTTCCCATTGCGTAGCATAAATGTTTCCATAGTATAAGGTTTCTGTAGCATGAAGGGTGGGGTCAAAATACTCAGCATGTGGGGTTAGTGTGGTCACGTTCCAGTGTGCAGTGTGCAAGGTTTTTTTCCAGCGTGCAGCATCTGCACGTTGAGTTTTCCAACGTGCAGCATCTGCACATTAAGCATGATGTTGGGAATTTTTCTAAGTGTTGGCCCCCTAGTTGTAGAACCTTATTTTTATGTGATTTATTAACCCTGGTTGTTGAATACATGCAGGGATCCCAAACCTTTCCTCTTGATAGTTGAGATTGTTGAAGTTTTGATGTGGTTTGGTCTGATTGATTCTGATGAGCCAATTCCTGATATGACCATTGATCGTAATGGGGTATGGTTCAGAGAAGGGGCCTGTGAATTCCTTGCCTTTATCTTAGATAAATTCAACATGGTAATATGGTCACATCTAAGTGAACAATTAGTATTGAGCGTGCTTGAGACTATGTTACCAGGATCTTCGAATGACATTGTGGCTTTCATCGTAGACATCGACGAGGGACCACTTACGCTTGAGGACGGTTCCTCTGGAGGGCCCAGATCTACCCGTCCATTATCCCACGTGTGGAACCTATTTTCACATGGCTCTCACCACATCAATAACATCCTATTCCTAGCTACTCATGTGCATACTTTGTTCTAGAACCCTCCTGGAACGGTGTACCAAGTGGGAAGGTAAGGTTGTTCAACTTACCGTTTTTACCTTGCTGCTTAATAGTGGTTTATGTTTTGATTGCCATCTCTTTGCAGGCCTCAATTCGACAAAGTAGGAGTGTGCATAGGTGATGATGGACTCACTTTGGCTCACATCGCCTTAGAGGCTTTCATGGCGGGCCCCACTCTTCGTGGTGCCGTGTTGGCCCAGACTAAGGGTGACATCATTCATTTTCACAAACGGTACTTGAGGGAACTTGCACAATGTGAGGCTAGGGGGTGGCTGCATGGATATTGGTGTCATAATGGGCCAGTGTTTCCACGCGATGCTGATTTGGCTCTTAGCGATCTGAATCCATCGACTAACGATAAGTAAGGGTATTTTCGATACCTTAGTTTGCATGTTCTACTACATCATTGGTTATGTTGACTCCCTGGGGTTATCTTGTGCATACAGTGGACATCCCCCCTGGTGGAGCCACTATCACAACCGGGCAGATTGAGAGCACTTTGTCTATGAAATTCAGGGAAATTAGTGACGCACAATGATGGTTACGTACTAAGTCACCGCCATATATCATTAGTTGTTTGAGTGATGCGAGCCTCATGGATTTGTTTACTACTCTGAGCCCTGATGTTTCTGTGATGGAGATGATTGGAATCGTTGATTCTTTTATTTACTACTATAGCACTCGCATCAAGGGTGTCAGAGTGGTTTTCCATCTGTCGGAGGAGTTCTTTTCGGACTTCTTTGGTGTACCAGCTGCTGGGACTAAAGTGATTTTGGATAGAGCGCAGAAGGAGATCCATGTGGTTCGTGAATTGGAGGACTGGTTGGGTGTTCTTAAAGGCAGGGGAAATCGAAAGTGATAGAAGTTAATGAGTTGTATCCCTTATTCAGAGTGTGGGTGTTTCCCAAGTCTCTGTCTCAAGTAAGAACTCTTAGGGTAGAACCTGTGCGTATCATGCGCACTATTTTAGAGACTGGGATACGATATAAATGGGCCCAGTTTTTTCTTTCGGGTTTCCATGGGGAGATCGTGAGGTTACATTCAAATATTAAGGCACAATCCCATTTCACCTTTGCATTCTTTGTTGGTTACTTACGCCGACTGGCTGAGTTTTTAGTTGTTCACGCAGATAACAAGTACGTGTTAAGGGATCGCCACCAACTATCTCACCCATGGATTCACCACTTATTTGAGGTGGCCAAATCTCAAGATGCTCCCAAGGGGATTGATGAATCGATTTCTGTCACAACGGAGGGGTCATATGATCATTCAATTCATACGCGTGATAGCGTAGGGTTGGAACCAGATAATGTACCCTATACTGCTAGGAGAGCCGATCGGGTGATCTAGGAAATGATTGGGAAAGCAAAATCAAAAGTTCAGAAGCGTGAACGTCCTAGAGAGGTTGCTTTAACTGCAGATGAACCAAGGGTGAATCGTATACGGTTTAAGATGCCTGTACGAGGTAAGCTTGATTCATTGGTTTGTCCTTGTTTAGTCGTTGTCATCGTTATTTTTACTTTGTTTTTCGGTTGTTTATACAAAACCGATGTTGAACCTATGAATGCCATTAGAGTTGACTTCTGAAGTAAGAAAAGAGGGATTAGCACCGATCATTGAGGAGGAAGAGGTCTCAGCAAACTTAAATAAGGAGGACAAAACGGGCGGGTGAGATGGGAGGAACGAAAGATCGGGAGGGAGATACCACAGAAGAAGGTAACATCGATGATCAGGATGGAGTTGATGAGATGTTTGATGGTTTCTTCGAAGGGAGGCTAGACCTTGGAAATCCTCCAAATTGGGAGGAAGATAGAGATTTTGGTATATTTGCCATATTATGTTTATTTGCCTTTTGAATTGTACTTCTCATTATTTGAAGTTTTAATTTTATGTGTTTTTTTTTGTTTCTAGGCGAAAATGTTGAGACTAGGATGGTTTCTAACGTTCGTTTAGAAGTCCCTATGATGAAGGCTCCCACAGAAACTGGCGTCGATGTTAACCCGTCTCCTATGCATGAACCGTTCACTTGGATCGAAATGCCAAGTAAAATGGATTTTATAACTGGTGTCATTGATGAGGTAGTTGATCGCATCCAGCAAGCTCATCCTAAAATAGGTACATATATTTTAAGGGTTTCAGATCCTTCAGTTTCTCGCATTTGTTTCCACCATCCGATGTCTAATGCATGTTCGTCACATGTGGATAGGGACCAAGCTGAAGTGGGATCCATCTGAGGCCACATGTATTGATAGTTTGCCTGCACTACCACTAGAGATTGAGCAAGTACCCTGACAGATCTATGATGAAGTGGCAGAATGCGTTGTGTAGAACTCCAAGTCTCTTTAGACCTGTAGACGCTCCATTGAGAGGCTATGGTTGCAGATTCAGGTGGGAGAAAAAGAGGTTTCCAAGCTATCAGCAGAACGGGATGATCTCAAATCGCGCTATGAGTTCGCCTCGGCAAGGTTAATAGGTGATTGTTCTTGGCAAAATTTCGAAATTACTTATAATAGATATTGGAATTTATTAAATCGCCAAGTATCATTGACTCATGAGCTAGCAGAGCGTAAGGCATAAATAGATTTACTGAACCTCAAATGTCAGGATTGAAAGGCTTTCGCTTCTAAGGTGCGAAAATGGGGTCAAGATGAAAAGACCCATAAGTATCATTATAAAAAATCGTTAAAGGAGGTATCTATAGAGAAGCATCAGCTGGAGATGTTTGTTGAGGATTTAGGTCTGCGCTCTTCATTTGATGCGTTTGCTAAGCATACTGTGGTGGAGATGGAATCGCCCAAGAGGGTAATCACCACAGCTTCTGGGGAGGATTCTGTGGGCGAGTTTCCTTTGAAACATCCCACTTGGTCCATGGTGGACAAAGGGAAGGCTTTGGCTAACATTAACATGGGCCTTGATGGGACTGACTAGGCAAGCGTCTCTGAGGAAGAAATCCTTCATCGATTGGAATTCGGTCTAGGAGGATCTTCTTCAGTAAGTCGTCTAAACTTGTGAATTTTTCTTTTGGAATTCTCTTCTTTTGCTTTTATGTTAATGTGTTAATTGTTTTCTTTTTCCTTTTCTTAGGTTCAGGGGGACGACGATGGTCAAGAAGGTGGTCCCAGCGGAGCAAGGACCCATGGTGCCGGGGAGTCTGAGGGGAACACCCCTCCCGATCCTGATGCTTAGTTTTTGATTTGGTATCATCATCGCTCATGTTTTTACATGAGTTGTAAACAAAATGTTTTGGTTTGGATTGTATATGAACTGATGGATGGAGTCGGTTAACCGCTGTAATTGTCTATTTGTATATGAATATATTTTTTTGTTTGTTGCCAAAATGATCATGTATGCGATCTATGTATTGTGTGGGGACATTGCACTTAAGTTGTAATTTGATGTTGATACATTTATAATTTTTTTTCAATTGAGTTTTCTGTCATTGCTTTTTTTTTGTTTGAATTTTAAGTTTATTTGAACACTGCTAGGCGTAAATTTAAGGTGAAAATCTTTCAAGCTTGAATGTAAACACAATGCAGCAATGTAAAATGTTTTTGTCTATTTTGTTGTTTAAGTGTAATGCACGAAGTAGGAACAAAAGTAGGAGAATAATTATGTAAAAAGGGGAATATGAAGGAAAACTACGGCTGATAACGTAACAACGCAATAGGGTAAGCATAACTTGAATTGAGAGAAAATAAATGTAAGAAAATGTTCTAGTTTAAGGTCATTTCGGGCCATGGGCACATGTGTGTCAGTTTAAAGTCATGATGGACTGTAGTCTCGATGTTCTAGTTTAAAGCCATTCTGAGCCCCATGTACTAGTTTAAGGCCATTTCGGGCCATATGTAAACAGGAGAAGTTTCAAATGATACTGGTGGGTTCCCTGGTGAACCGGCCATTTTTGGCTGTGGCTAGTTTTATGTCGTTGCAGACATGTGGTAGTTTAACATCATTTTGGACAAGGTATGTAGTTTAGTGGTTTAGCAATTTTTTAATTTTTCTTAATTTAATGTTAAGAGTGATGCTGATAGGTGTGATTCTGTATTCAGCGTCCCCTTCGCTGATCATGTTGAATGGTAATTCAGCCCAAGGGACATCTGATGGAACAAGCTCTATGTTGGCATCTTCTAGTATTTTTGTGTGTCCAGTAGTTTCGATGTTTGTTGTAGTTTCTAGGTTAGGTGGTGTATGTATAGTTTCAAGTCCAGGTGTTTCTATGTTGGGTAAAGTTTGATTTACGTCTAATGGATCATCGTCTATTAGTCGCGTGCAACTTTTTTTTTGCTTTGTCTCATCCTATTTAGGTTCTTTAAACTTACCTTCCGAACCTTGGTTTGTATCTATATGTGATGAGATGGTAGGTGTAGCAGTCTCCTCGTGTATAACGATTTCACCACCTTCATAAGGCAGGTGAATCTGTTGGTGTATGTGGGAAGAGACTGCTTTGAGTTGGGCCAACCAGGGTCTTCCTAATATTAAATTGAACCCTGGCATTTCATCGATGATAACAAAGTTAGCAGATGTGGGGAATCGATCCCCTACTATAAAGTCCAAAGTTATGGTGCCTTTTACTACTACGCATGATCCACTAAACGATTTTAAACATATGGTGGAGGTTGGTCTAATTAGTTCCGTGAGCCCTAATTGTTTGATGATGGGATAGGGCACTACGTTTGTGGCAGCTCCATCATCTACATGCACCCGATGTATTTTGAATTGATTTACTTGTATCGTTATGAACATAGGTGCAGTTGTTAATTCTCCTATTTTCTCATCGATTTTGATGTTGTTAGTGTGGAAGCCTAGTGATTTAGAAGTTGATCTTTGAGGCGAATACATTACCACATGAATTGAAAGTTCATCCGGAGGTAAGTATTCACTTACTGGGATTGATGTCAACATACGTACTAGGGCTTCGCGATGAGTTTGAGAGGTTAATATCAAGTCATATAGAATTAGTGAAGTGTTCTTCTATTTAAGTGCCTACATAACTTGTGTTAGGGCTGTTGCCAGATCTTTACTATTAGGTGCATGCTTGGTAATGGTTACTTGGTCCATCAGGCCCAACAATTTTAACTCATGTGTTGCTGGTTTGACATTTTCTTTCGTCACTATTGATTTGGATGCATCATGTATTCAAGATGATTCTCCCTTATAGTTTGTGCTCGATTCGTTAGTAGGTGACGCCATGGGTACTACACTCAATGGAGTAGGCTTGGAGATCCTAAGGCAAGCTGTTGACATTCTTTCTCCAATTGTTCCTGTGTAAGCCTGTCTGCCAGGTGTTCTCGCATGTGGCGCAGGGGAACATTTGGTTCCTGAACATCTAGTTGCTTTGGAACCCGTATGACATATGGAGTAGGCCGGGGTTGCGATTGGACGGTTGAAGGTGGTTGATTGTCAGGCTGCGTAGGCACCCTAACAACATACAGTGTTGGTTTATTTTGAGTTTGCCAGGCAGAAGGTTGATGGTTATCAAGATGTTCGGGTATCCTAACAACATATGGAGTTGGTCTAGTTGGGGATTGTACCTCCGTAGTTGCGACTGCAGGTGGCACCCGGACTACATAGGGAGCGGGCCGGGTAGGAGGTGGCAGGTTTGGATCTGTGGTATATAATGTGCAGATGTAGAAGTAGGTATCACATATGGCATCCCGATCACTCGGGGTGGGAAGGTTATTCCCACATTAGTTTGCAGGGGTTGTTGTTGGGGTTGTATTTGCAAGAGATGGGATAATGTGGTAACAGGAGGAATAGTGGACAGGGGTATATTAAGTTGGGTATCGGTCACTGGGGGAGTGGGAATAAGCGTGGATGCTTCTTGTTGAGGCACATGTGCTTGAGTGGTTTTAAATGACTGGAGGGATGTAGTTTTGCTAGCGAATGGGTGAAACAACGGGTTCACGTAAGTTTGTGGGCTGAGGGTATGGTACGAATCTTCATGTTCGGACTGAGCTGCAAAATTGTCCTCCTCCTCCAATTTAGGATTTGCCATAGACTGGTCTAAAGACTGATTCCTGGCTAGGAGGAGCTGTGAGATAAGTTTCGAGTAGTGCTTTGGAAGAGGGATGATGTCATACGGGGAAGGGATGAACTCATGTCCTCCCCTATGAAATAGTTCATATTGCCTCTTAGCCTTAATTTTAGTTTGATCCACTACTAGGCTGGCTTGGATTTTTATGCATATAAAATTATATTGTTCCTGTGTGATAACGTTGAATGATGGATTCTTCCCTTGCAGTCTGAGAGATCAGTGGGATCCTCCCCAAGGATTAACCTCACCGTGGGCCCCTATAGGTTGCATAACGGGCATCGGCATCATCGTGGGGCCCACGGTATCGGGAATGAACTTGGTTGAAATGTTGGTGTTGGCGGTATTCATGGTGAAAAGGTCATAAATGTAACACGGTGGAAGGGATACAATGTTAGGGCGTACAGGTGAGGATTTGGCCAAGTATGAAATGGGTGTGTCTATCAGCGTACACTTAAGCTAGCAACGTGTGACCTATTTGCACAGCGTATGGACTGGGTCCCAGCATACAGGCTTCAGCGACCAGCGTATAGAAAAAGAAACTGGTCACAGCGTGTAGACAGGGTTTACAGCGTGCGAGTTGTCAAACAACGTGTAGACAAGGTTTACAGCGTGCGAGTTGTCAGACAGCGTGTAGACAGGGTCTACATCGTACGAGTTGACCAAACAGTGTGTAGACAGGGTCTACAATGTACGAGTTGACTTGGCAGTGTGTAGACAGAGTCTACAACATGCAGGTTGAGTAGGCAGCGTGTAGACGCTGAGATTGTTGCGAAATAGGATGCAGATTCAGAGAGTTGCAAAATCAGATTTAATGTTGACGCAATGTAGATCTGAGAAAATGAGGCGGTAGATCAAAAGCACAGGGGGCGTGTGTATGAGATCAGAGTAATTTTAAACAGTTTCAGGCCCTCCTTCTAGCACCATTTTTTGTATTGCCTAAAATCATCAGTGTAAGGCTGGAATGAAACAGACACTGAGAGATCTACAGACAGGCACAGAAGACTCTACCTTCACTTGAGGGCAAGCTGGGATGAACGAAGGTAGAGTACCTTGGGTGGTCCGCACGTGGATCAGACAAGGATTTCCCCAACGTATGCCAATATGTAATACGCTGGGTATGTGTAAACAACGTGATTAATGTAAATACAACGCATAAATCTGCATTAACTTAAACAAAAGAAATGAACCAGAATAAACGAAAACTATGATAAATTTCGAGCAGAAACAAAGTAACTTTATTGCCAGATGAGAATTATAGTGCACCGGTCCAGACGTAGTCATAGATTTGACACAAGGCAGACGAAAGACCTCGGTGGATGCTGGAGGGTGATGGTATGCTGGTTCAAACTACAAGCACCGTGTGAAGGCTGTATGCTCAGTGTGTAGGGGCGAAGTCCAGCGTATGGGGGTTCTTGCTCTGATTTGCTTAGTGTTTTCCAGATTCCCATTTTTTTTGTCTTTATCTCAAAATTGCCAACCCCGATCTAGTGAAAAATTTGGGTTTTATGAGGCTTTTGAGCACTGGATTCAGATCTGGAAAGGTATGAGTGGCCATGGATGAGGGAATTTCAGGTCAGGTAACAGGTGGCTGCATTGCCCTGGTGTAAAGAATATTACAACTATGCAGCATGCTACATGCCAACGTGTGCCGCTGCACGCCAGCGTGTACACGCTGGGCGTGTGAACTCAACATATAGACTTGACTAAGACAAAAGAATTCATTTTTACAAACTATTGTTACAATAGAAAGTATCCAATTTGGCCCTCGGATTTGGGCTCAGATGTTACGAGAATGCTACCTGCGGATATTCAACTCAGTTGGACTTGATCTGACATGGTTCTGAAAAGTTCCACTGATATATGTTGTGCTGCATGCTGGATGGTGCACGTTGGGTGTACATGCTGGACATACACGCTGGGTGTGCAGGATGTACATGCTCAGTGTGTGAACCCCAAAGTGCATGATTTTGAGGTCAAAACCTAGTTTTCTTGAGCCCATGATGACGCCTAACAATTGCCCTATCTCTAAGAGTTGATGCCTTGTGAAAATCTTGCTATGGAGTGCTCGTTTTGGGTAGTCTTTGAAGTCACACGCTAGGCGTGCACGCTGCATACTCAGTGAAAACCAAATATTTTGACCTCAAAATTTGGTAGCATTCAATGCCAGATGTTGTCGTAATCTACTACGAGTCCCGGGAAACCATTTCTTACTTAGTTCGACTCCGTTTAAAGCTGTTCGTGAGGCTGTCAAGCTTTAGTCATGATGGGAGCATCACAATTTTAACTCGATTCTTGTTGGAGAAGTACTAAGTTGAGAATTTTGTAGTGTTTCACTATCAAGATGATTGGGTAAGTAATTGTGTAAAGTAGTAAAACCATCTCATCCATCCTTCTAGTTCGCTGAATAAAAGGTCTTTTTCATGGAAACAATTTGGCTCCTCTTTCATGAAACTAAAATTAATGAATGCTCATTATATCTTGAAGAAAGAGGGAATGACCAAGTGGGAATGGCAATAGGTGTGACCTCAAGGGAACTTGTTGGATTCTCTTCTTGACTTCCTTTGTGTGGTTTATGACTTCTCTTGGAATGTATCATCACTCTTTCATTAGCCAATAAATTGGAAGCTATGTCTTTGCATGGTATGGTTCCCATTTAAAAAAATTTAAAATCTAGAAAAAGAAAAAGAAATAAATAAGAAAACATATATATAGATATATATAATAATGAGAATTAAAGCACACCCCTTAGAAACAATAATGGGCTACAAGCACTAGCTATGGGACTAAAAAGGCATGTTACCCATGCTTGAAGGCACCCCTCTAATTAAGGTCTTTCCTTTCTTCTTCTGTTTTCTTCTCCTTTTAGAGTAATGATTGTTCTTTGAGGTGGTTGTGGACTCATTGTGGTTGATAGGAAGGAACACATCAATGAAAGTCATTGTTCATGGTATGGACTTGGTCTGAACTTGGACGAATAGGTATGCTAATCATTTTAATCACATTTCTCACAAGAACCTACTATGGACATGGTCAAGTCCCTTACATCTTAATCTCTACAATCTCTTCTCATCCCATTATTCACCTCAATGTTGCATGCGATTATGATCCTTTTGGTTTTGTGTAGTATAGTGCAACATCCCAACCACAACAGTTTTATGTTATTTGGAACAAGGGCATGGTCTACATTTAACTTCTTAGGTGCCCACGAACATCTATAGAAGTGCGTATGTAAGGGCATTATGGTTGGAGCTTGCTTTGGGGAGGACCCACTTGCAGAACTTTTGTTGATCATGGCTTCAAACTAAACTTCACATCTTCCAAAATGTCAGTGATCCTTTCTTTGAATTTATGCATAATTTTGTAACTACTTCTCATTTGTTGCATTAATTTTTCCTACTTTTCTATTTCCATATCCATTAATATTTACAATCTTCTAAGTTAGACCTTTGGTTTTAATTGTTTGAAAACTTGTGCACTTCCAAAGTTATGCTCATTAGTCATGGAGGCAAGGGATGTCTGTTTTGAAATTGAAATTTTCTGAAAATTTTAAAATTTTTCTAACATCCTACTTTTGAACATTGGGATAACTAGTAGTAATTGATCAAAATAATGTGAACAACTTGATGATTTTCATTACCTCATAGTTTATGCATAGTATGTTGTCATCACCTTATGCTTAAATGCAAACTAAGGGATCTGAAAAGGGTTAGTTATTAAGGAAAATTTACCAAAACTAATGTTGATCCTTTGGTGACTATAGGTGATGCTAAAAGAAATGCCTAAGGAAGAAGGTCTTTTTCCATGCATGAAAATGAAGCCAAGAGGAGGACAATGGAGGATATGCCCATGGATAAATTGTAGTACATATAAGATAGCAGCTCAAACATTGCATGTTTGCTAGATCCATGGGATGATGAGAAAAAATTTCAGTCCATCTTTCAAGAATGTTCTACATAACTAGAGAAGCATTGACATAATAATCAAGGTTGGAAGTCTACCACCCTAGCGACAACAAGAAGAATCATCCTTAGCAGATTTTTGAAGACCTATGCAAATTTTGCAATCTTCAATGTCTATCTAGTCTTTTTATCACTCTATTATTTTGTATTCATTCACTTGAATAAAATTTTGTAATGTGATACTCAGAGTTAGTTAGTAGTTAGCATCAGTTAATAATCCCATCATTCCCAATTTTTTGTAAAGAAAGCTTGGCTCTATATTGTTAACTCAAGGATCAATTTTTATTCAGTTGTGGGGCTATGATGAAGCATCGGTTGGCTATCTTAACGCAACTATGTTGAGGCAGATGCGTCGACACATGCCATGGCATCTATTTGAATAACGATGAAGAATCCAAGTGTTATGTTGATAGGCCCCCATTGATGAGGCCTCATCTACATGGTGTTGCCTTGTTGATAGGGCCACGTTGACATAGCATTTTTTGCATTTATGACACCCCTTAGATGCAACTCCACAATAAATTCTATAAATACACGCTCACCCATTGTGTTTATGAAACTTCTTTAGTCAATAGAGTAGTTGAACTCTTGCAGTTTTATTCTGTAGTCTTAGAGAATAGTTAGTGAGTGCCCGTAGTGTGGATCTAAGTTAGTTGTATTGCATCTTATTTGAGTGGCAATGTACCTAGACACATTCCATGAAAGGCAATAAGATCAAGATTGATTTTTATTCATTGCAGCACTTTGACTTAGATTAGATTTACTTTCCATGCAATTTATGTTTCATGTACTTAGTTAATATTTATGTTTCCTTACATATTAATGAATTGGCAGAATGAGCACAACTAGATTTGAGTGTAAACATGTATTTTCTTGGTAATCCCAACAATGTTATTACTTGGTTCACCTAGTAGCATAGTGCTTGGTAATCCCGGTACTGGATATGTGGGTTTAGGATGTGTATGGTAAGTTGGGAATAGATACTCATAACCCGTAGGCTAGTTTAGACTTTATCTTTATGTTGTTAATTAGATTAAGTAATTGATTTCTCTATTATCATTATGAGTAGCATAAGGCTGAAAAAAAATAAAGAATCATATGCTTCACTCTAGACTAAACCATACGTGATGAAGCTACCACTGGTCCAAGTGGAAAGACAGCGAACTGCAATCAATGCTTAACAATCTAGATGCACAACTAATCCCATCCACAAAATCCAACTGAATCATGCATGAACGTTTGTGATTCATATGGTTGGATGTAGGGGGTAACTCGTCATTCATCATATGGCCATCTCCCCCATGACCCAGTTGTAGGGAGGAGATTTGAAAAATTAAGTGTGGTTATCCATCTATTGAGGAATTTCTTCCACTAGCTTGCTTGGGTTCATGGAAAGGTTTAACTTATTATGTGTTGACTAGTTGCTTTTTGTTCAGGCTCTCAAGTTTGTAGATCAACATGGCCCTAGAAGAAGAGGTTTCATAAATGATATAAGGCCCTTTCCACAACATTTGAAACTTAGTTTGTTGAATGACATGTGTGGGGTTCTAGTAGAGGATGTTATCTCTAGGTTGAAATTTTATTTTTCATATTCTAAGGTTGTGGCACTTTTTGTTGAATGCCTTGTACACTTCATTCAAGAATAAGGCTACCAATCGATTTTCATCTAGCACATTTAGGTTAGTTAATCTTTGTTTTTGTGCTAGTCTAAGGTCAAGGTTCAAGTCACAGGTTGTTGAAAGTGTACAGACCTTGGATTGGATAGGTAGAGTTGGCAATTTTCTGTACACCAGCTCATAGCGAAAGTAGCTTATAAGAAGTTTCCATGTTGAGTGGTATGCCTAGAGGACATCATTTAGTTTTGTGCTCTAGTCTCTCCTATATTTGCTAATAGTTCCTATCAGGATCTTCATGATCTTCCTATTAGTAGCTTCTACTTGATCATTGGATTAGGGATGGTAGGGTGTTGTTAGTTTATGTTCAACCCCCAAGTGTTGCATAAGCTTGTGAAAGGTAGTGCTTGTTAAATGGGTTCCATTGTCAAAAATTAGTGCATGTGGTATCCCAAACCTATTTACAACATTTTTTTGTACAAACTATGCAACAATAAAAGATGTACAATTGATGATGGCTACTACTTCTACCCATTTTGTGCAGTAATAAATGGTGATGATTATGTACATCTTTCCATTTGACATGAGTGTGATGGGACTAATGAAGTCAATGCCCTTGATGTTAAAGGGTTTTAGTGGTTGAATCCATTATTAAGGTCCCTCCATTCGAGCAGTCATCCCACCATCTCATTGATAGTATTTACAAGAGCAAACAAATTAATGGACATCCCTAAAGATTGTTGGCCAATAATACCTTGCCATAAGGATCTTAATGACTATGCATCTCCTAGCATAGTGGCCCCCACAAGGACCCTCATGAGTGTCCTAGAGAACACACAGTTGATCAACATCAAGTACACACCAACAAACCATATCAACAATGCACACCTTGTAAAGGCTTTCATTGATTTCCATGAAGTTTTTGGCATGATGAATAAACTATTGTTTCTTCCTGTAGTCCAAATCTTCTGGCATCTCTTAAGTGAGAAGATAAGTGAGGATTTCATCATACCATTTTGGTTCATTAGACACTTATTCATTTATTACACTAGTAAAGAGGAGTTCATTAGGAAATTGGTTAGAGAGCAAGCTCTTCTCCTCTTTAATATCCCATCGTAACTAAGACAAGTGATCAACAACAACATTCTTAGTTCCCTTTTGATCTATCATTGTAAGATCAAACTCTTGTAAAATCACTAGCCACCATATGATATGAGGTCTCACCATTGGCTTGTTCATAACAAGGTGAATGGCACTATAGTCATTGTGCACAAACACTTTGTATCCAAGCACATAGTGCTTGAACTTCTCCAAAGTATACACTATGGCCATTAGTTCTTTCTTTGTTCTGGTGTAAATCAGTTGTGCACCCACAATGCTTCAACTTGCTTAGTGGATGTAACATGGATGTTTCCTATTATCCAACTACATAAGCACAGCTCCCAAGGCATAATTTGATGCATTTGTCATTATATGAAATAGTATGGACCAGTTAAGTGCTCGTAGAATTGGAGTCTCTACAAGCTTTTGCTTGAGGCTCTAGAATGCATTTTTGCATTCCTTGATCTAGATGAATAGAACATCTTTCTTTGTAAGCTCAACCAATGATTTTTTGATGTTAGAGAAATTCTCTATAAAATTCCATTAGTAGCCAGTGTGTCCAAGACTAAACATCTTTAATGGTTTCTAGCTGGCTAGTTATTCCTTGGATGATACTTGTCTTTTTAAGATCCACCTAAATCTCTACCTGAGAAATTCTATGCCCTAGTACAATGCCCTCATGGATAATTAGATGGCTCTTCTACCAATTGAGTTGAATATTTGTCTCCACACACTTTTAAGCACTTGCTTAAGGCAGTCTAAGGCTTGCTCAAATGTGCACCATAGGTGGAGAAGTCATCCATAAAGACTTTCACACTGCAACCAATTTGTTATTGAAAAATGCTCATGACTAAGCATTGGAATGCTATAGGAGCATTAGACAAACCAAAAGGCATCTTTTGATATGTAAAATTCCCCCAGGGACTCATGAATATTATTTTGGCCTGATCCTCTGACATGATTTAGATTTGGTTATAACCACTATAACCATCCAGAAAGCTATAATAGCAATACCCAAATATAGTGTCCAACACTTGATTCAAAAATGGCAATGGAAAGTGATCTTCGAATGTTGCCATATTCAATAGTTGGAAGTTAATGCAGATCCACCACTTGCCATCTTTCTTTTCCACAATCATGAGTGGGCTAACCTACTCACTATCTGCAATGAGATAGATAAACCCTACCTTGAGGAGTTGTTTGATTTCCTCTTTGACAATCCGCTTCAATTTGGGATTTAACCATCACTGCAATTGCCTCTTTGGCTTTATGGCTGGATTAACGTAGATACAATGCTGGCATATCCTAGGATTAATCCCTGTGAGTTTAGGATATGAGCAAGCAAAGGCTATTGGCCATTTGTTGACCACCCTTAACAACATCTGTTTTTGTTCAAGAGCAAGATTAGCATCAATGATTATTGGCTTGCCATTTTTCAAAAGTGCATGCTCCATGTTAGTAGGTAGAGTTTTCGTCTCTAAGGGCTCTTGTTTAAAATTCTTAGGAATTTTCAACTTTTCCCAATAGGCATAATTATTTACATCATTAGAGAGTTGGTGATGAACTTGCTCTAGTTCCTCCATGCCTTCAACATAGGCATAAGTTAAGCTGTCAGTAGGTTCCACGCAAAGTATGTTACTTTTAGAATCAATTATTAGCCACTAGGTGCACTCCTATTTTGTGGCTATTGCGCATAGGCACCTTTGAATATCTACCTTATTTACACACTATCTGCATGTAGAAATGGATGCTCTTTTCATGGACTAGAGTTTTTGCACGTAGCTGCACCCTGTATCACTATACACGATGCATGGAACTTGTTTCTTTGCAATCTCTCCGAATGCATTTTTCATGGAAATGTTTAGGGAAAGATCTTTGATGTCCATTCGTGCATCAACAATGCTCAACTAAGCCCTCCCCATAATTATTGGGAAGTCCCCCTTGCAATTTCCAACTTTGATTACTGAGAAATTAGCAGGAAATGACCACCCACAAATAGTGGTTACAATGTCCTCCACTAGTCCCAAAGGAATAGTGATGGATTGATCTACTAATTCTAAATAGATGTTGCTCTTCTTAAAAGGAGGTAGGTTCTAAGTGTTGTACATTTCATGAGAAATCATATTAACTCCAGAACCTAAGTTAAGTAGAGCCTTGCATGGATCATTCCCAGTAATCTACAAATAGATGAGAGGACTTCTAGGATTAAATCTTTTCCTATGAAGGTTGCAAGCCTTGATCCAATTATATACAACATGGATTAACATAACTGTGCAAATCTTGGAAGGTGTTTCATTTGAAGGGCTCTAGAAAGGAATGGATACAGAGAATGAAGGAGATACAGGATGACTAGTTGCATACGGAGGTGAGGGTTTACTAGGGCTATTGGTTCGAAAGAATGATCTTTTGCGAGATCTTGGTTCTGAACTACTCGGCCAAAGAGCCAACTGTAAGTTAACAACCTTGGTAGCATTACATTGTTGTAACTAGGTTGGAAGCTCACACTACATTGATGGAGCAAGTGGTAATTGCATTGAGGGTGGAGGAGCATGTGCTAAAGGATGAGAAGGATGATAGGAATATGGGGTTTTCCTTCTAGTAGATGGAGAATGAGTTTTATGATACTTTGAAGAGTAGTAGTGATGTTAAAAAGAAGTGTGATTAGAAGAGTCATGTAGAGACATTGGTTGTTGAACATAGTACCCATATGGATCTGGTTTCCTATCAGGGTGCTACTACCTTGGTGGTGGCATCACCCATGATTGTGGATGCTACCACTATTGATACTACTCATATGGCTATGGTGGAGCTCCACTTAGATAATAATCTTGTTTTTGCTAGTGGAACTGCCTTGGATTACCTTGAGGATAAGGCAATCTTATGGGTGCTTACCTTCTTGCTAGTCTAGGATTCAATGTGTACACCCAAGACTCCTGCAAGTGTGACATGACAAGGTAACATCCTTTAGGATGTTTGTATTGGCATATGTCACATCCACTATCATCATCTAATTCTGACTCCACAACCTCTTCTACTACATTAGCTTTAACCTTATCCCTTTGATAGGCACATTCAACTTCTTTCTACCTCTTGTAGCCATGATCACTACTTTGCTCTTTGGATCTTGGTTATACTCCTTAACACTTTTCTATTTTCTAAACTCTCCTTCTTATTTTTCTACCTACTCTATCAGCCTTTGGATCTGATGGGCTCTAAGTTCTAATAGTCTTCCTTGGGCATAGACTCTAAGAGTTCTTCTCATTTCTGATCTAAGTCCATCTATGTTGTGGTAAAGTTGTTCCCACTGAGAATAACCATGGCTAGGGCATCTGTGTATGAGAGAATAGTATCTACCCATGGTTCTATCCAAGGGCTCATGTGTTCCTTACTTCCATCCTTGGATCTACCTTCTTAGATTAGACACTCGGAAGTACGTTTGATATTTATCATTAAATAGCTCTAATATTATACTCCACCTGCGGCTATATTCTAGCTCCAAGGATTGATACCAGCTTTCTGCTTCCTTGATGAGTGTCCTAGGAAATAGCTTTAATTTCTACCAATCATTTACAATATTTTGTAAGGCACAGGAATTATGAAAGGCTTGAATATGTGTTTGTGGATTAGAGTTATATCTCCCCTCAAATCTAGTGATATTGTTCATGTCTAGTCACTTGATTCGACTATCTTTCACATGCCTGGTTAGAATTTGACTACCTTTGCAATATTTAGCATGCTCCAAGTTTCCAATAAAGGCTCATCATCATCATTATTTCAATGACACCTATGATGTCCTCGACTACCCCTTCATTCATGGTGGTATTGTCTCGTTGTTCATCTTCATCATGGTTGTCCTTTTTATGGAATCTATTAGAACTAGAAGAGGAAGAAAAAATGTAGATAAAGAGGATAGAGAGGGAGGAGGATTCCCACCACCATGGTGTCTACTACCTCCTCTATGCTTGTCACAACTACATTCATCAGCTTTCTTGTCATCTTGATGCTTGCTCGAGCCCTTGCCTTGACTCCCACTTTTGCCTGAACCTAGATTGTTGATAGTGGATTGTAGATTTAGGTTCAAGCCCCCATCATCAATATCAAGGGATGGAGAATCTTCATGTTAAGAACCCCTAAAGGGAGGATCCTCATTGTCATTTTGGTTGAGCAAGAATAAGGGATTGGTGAACTGTTTCCCCTTCATAGCTTCATGGTACTTTGCCTGGTGTCGATCTCTCCTATGTTGTGTTTTAGTGGGATGGTAGTCTCAGTAGTTATGATCATGCACAACATACTCTTCTTGAATATTCTGGATGCCCAACCTCCTAAGAGTTTGGAATAGCATCACATGACCAGATCAATCGGGAGGCAATACAATGTTGCCTTCCATATCTCACCACTGTAGTTGTTCGTCTTGATGTAGGATGAAGGTGAGGTCAGGTACATACTCATCTAAATGAGTATATAACACCCTGCATTCTTGAGGCACTGATAGTTGAGTATCATTACACCTATGAGAAGAAGACATTTTGCAATTAGAATAATATATCAGTGTGCTTAAATTATTATATCTATTTTTAGAATGATTTTGACCTTAGGGTTTGTCCAACGATGTTAATGATTTTCACTATGCCTAGATAGCACACATTTCAACAAAAAGAGTTCTCAACAACTGTGGTAATGATGAGTGGTGAATACTCCTACACTCAACCATATGAATCACTAAATGTTCACATGTGGATCCTTTGTCTTTCTATACACTAGCCTCTAGGAAGTGGAACTAGCCTTGACAATCGTTTGTTGTCTTTCCAATTACACTTGTGATATGCAAAGGTGTGGTTAAGTGTAATCAACAATATGATTTTTATTATTTTTATGTTTTATGTTTTTGGTTCTTAAAATAAAGGATGAAAAGAATGAAGTAATTTAATTGCTAATTTAATCTAACTAATCGATATTTAACTAATCCTAACATAAGCATATGGTCCCACTTTCTGCACACATCCTAAACATGTAAAACACTGTTGTGTTACCAAATGTTCAAGGTTACTGGGATTACCAAGCATCATGTGCATGCTTGAAGTGGTCGTACTTATGTGCTTAATTATTTGCTATTTAATCTAGGTTAATTTAGCTTAATTACTTAAAAGCATTAAATAAAATTGCTAAAAACATTGAATGCATCAAATCATGCATTAGCAGGGCCTAGTCGACAAGGCCTAATTGACGTAGCCAATTTACAATTCATCAGTAGTGTAGCCAAACCCTTGTAGTTTATTTCCATAGCCTTAGTAAACAATTAGTAAGTGCCTGCAATGTGAATTTGGGTTAATTGTATGATGTCTTATTCAAATGGCATTGTACTTAAACATAATTCATGATTAGCAATAAGATCAAGATTGATTTATATTTATTATAGTACTTTAACTTAGAATAGAACTTACTTTTAATTTATTTTATTTATCATGCATTTAGCTTAATATTTACATTTACATGTACATTAGTTGTTGGCTTGGCTTGGGGCCTAGGCATAACCACTCAAATATTTTAGGTTTTCACTCATCTACCAATCCTCTTGGGATCCTAGTTACTAGAGTGAACACTACGGCTTTGAGTAATGATCCTTTTTTATCCTTATTAATTATTGGTGGAATGAGCATGACTAGTTTCTAATGTAAACATGTATTTACTTAGTAATCCTAGCAATAGTATTACTTGGTTCGCCTGGCAACATAAGTATGGCAATCCTAGTAGTGGGTACATGAGTTTAGGATGTTAATCACTTGTAGGCTAACTTAAAATTTATTTTTTGTTATTAAATTAATTAATTTCTATGTTTCCATCTAGTGTAGCCAAAGCCACATAATATCAATGATAATACACCTCACTTTGGACTAAACCATACGTAATAGAGCTACTACTAGTTTAAGTGGGAAGATAGTGACTTGTGATCTTATGTTTAACTATCTAGGTACCATGCTAGTCCCATCTATGAAATTTAGATGGATTATATATAAATTCTTGTAATTTGTATGGTTAGGTTTAGGGTTTACTCTATTTCTTATCTCTATTTTAGACTGGGATATTCAAAAATAACTTTATGATACCATGTTTCAACCTATTATTCTATATGGTTATGTTGTATGGAATCCTACTGAAGAATTTTGAGTGAAGAGACAAACATATTATGATATTATGCTTCTTAAAGTAGAGATGATACCTTAAGATATTGAAACTATTTGTCAATTTATAGCCTACCCTCATAATCTTTTTGTATCTTCATTGAATAAATACTCAAAAATATTGATAATAGAAATCATGATAAAGGATAGCTTCATGATGAATTCTAGAGCTTAATAAATGAAATATTCAAGAATCCTAACTAAGTGCACAAATTTATAAAATAAGTAGCATTTCAAATACTCTAGAGAATATGGAAGAGAAAAAAATTTTCTATTTGAATAGTATCGATTCAAAAGAAAACTATTTACTGGTGTTATTCTTCAACATTTATAATACACACTTAGAAAAGCATGAATGAGATTTTATCACACGAGAGTTTAAAGAGGTAGATCGCTAAAAATTCCTTATGAAGAATGAATATGTTGTGATACAAATACCATTGAAACCATTAAAAATGAATACTGCACTTTCCTACAATGTCCTCCTTTAGAACATATAGGGATAAGGTAGTATAATTACAAATTTGGTTGATTTGTTTTCTTTTAAATTACACATTCATGTTAAAACATATGAGTTATGATGATAATGTCAACTAGGAAATTGTAGAGTGAAATGTCATGTTATTTTTAAAAAATAATACATGTAATATCGTAAGATGATAATTTTGGAAAAAGATTAAGCAAAAAGGTCTGTTATAAATGGATGCAGCCAGATACATTTTTTGTTGGTGGCCTTAAAGGTCTAATTGTAAACAACTTGGAGGCACTTATAAAATAGTACCAGATCCTGCAAAAGTCCCTAAATTTTTGCGCTAATAAGAAAAAGATCAATTTTGCTTCCTGTGGGGTGGTTGATGTGAAATTTTTTTTAAAAAAATTATTTTTGACCTTTAATTTTAAGGTTATTTATATCCTCCCTTATCCTTGAAAAACCTGTTGTCACCGATAAATCTAATATGTTTGGAATTTTCCTGCAAGCTATGAATGGTACAATTGCTAAAATTTTATTCTCGTAAGTGACAAAATGGTACTATGCTTACATCAACATCTCAATATCTTTATTCTATTTATATGGGCTGATCACTCAAAGTAGCCAAGGATTGTCTAGTTGCCTACAAGTATTATGCCTCAAGATTATTGCTTCTCATAATATCCTTTAGGTTTGGGTTCACACCTATGACTTGCAAATCATAAGTTGCATGCATTAACTAAGCAAGCTGTTGTAGGTTGTCAACAAGAAGCCAACGGCCTTTTCTTGGTCATATCTCGAACAAGAATCAATCCAAGGATATGTCATCATCATATCTACACTGACCTAACTATGAAGCCAAGAAGGTAGCCACAGAGGAGGTTGAACCCCAAATTAAAATAGATTTTCAAAGAGGAAATAGAACAACTCTTTAAGGCGAGGTTCATCTATCCCATCGCGGATAGTGAGTGTGTTAGTCCACTAGTAGTTGTGCTAAAGAAATGTGGCAAGTGGTGGATCTACATTGACTTCAAGCTATTGAATATGGCAACATTTAAAGATCATTTTCCATTGCCATTTGTGGACCAAGTGTTGGACACTATCTCCTGGCATTACTATTATTGCTTCTTGGATGATTATAGTGGCTATAACCAGATCTAGATAGCACTAAAATATCAAGCCAAGATAACATTCATGAGTCCCTGGGGAACTTTTACATATTATAAGATGTCATTCAATCTATGTAATGCCCCTACAACATTTCAATGCCTAGTCCTTAGTATTTTCCAACAACAAATAGGTAGTGAGGTAGAAATCTTTATGGATGACTTTTCTAAGTCCTAGACTGCCTTGAGTAAGTATTGAAGAAATGTGTTGAAACAAGCCTCAAGCTCAATTAGCAGAAAATTCAGTTAATGGTCTAGGAAGGCATAGTACTAAGACACAAAATTACTCTCAAGGAGGGATTAAGGTAGACCCAAAAAAGTAAGGGTCATCCAAGGAATCACACACCAACCAAAGACAGTTAAAGACATCCAATCATTCCTTGGACATGCTGGCTACTACCGGTGATTCATAGAGAATTTCTCTAAGATTGCAAAGTCATTGGTAGATCTTACAAGAAAGATGCTCCATTTATTGAGACCAAGGAATGTGAACATGCATTCCAACAATTAAAGGAAAAACTCATAGACACTCCAATTCTACAAGCACCAGATTTTCTAGACCATTTCACATAATGACAAACGTATCTAATTATGCTTTGGGAGTCATGCTTACATAGTTGGACGATAAAAAATTTCCATATTACATCCATCACATGAGTTGAACCATTGTGGGTGCACAACTGAATTACACCACAATGGAGAAAGAATTGATGGCAATGGTGTATGCTCTTGAAAATTTTAGGCACTATGTGCTNACTGAATTACACCACAATGGAGAAAGAATTGATGGCAATGGTGTATGCTCTTGAAAATTTTAAGTACTGTGTGCTTGGTTATAAAGTATTTGTGCACACAAACCATAGTGCCATCTGCTTCCTAATGAACAAGCCAATGGTGAGCCCACGTATCATAGAGTGGCTCGTGATCTTGTAGGAATTTGATCTCACAATGGTAGATTGAAAAGGGACTAAGAATGTGGTCGTTGACCACCTCTCTCAGTTAAGATGGGCTGACAAAGAGGAGGAGTGCCTACTCTCTAATCAATTTCTAAATGAACTCTTTACAGGAGTAATAAATAACCAAGTGCCCATAGAAACAAAATGGTACAATCGCATCCTTACTTACCTTCTCGCTCAAGAGATTCCACAAGGTCTAAAGTTTAGGAAGAAATAGCAGTTTCTTCATCAATCAAAGTACTTTATGGAAATCAGTGGACACTTTTACAAGGTGTGTGCTAATGGCCTAGTTCATTAGTGTGTCTCTGACGCAAATTAACTATGCATTCTCCAAGATGCTCATGAAGGTCCTTATGGAGTCCACTGTGCTAGGAGACACATAACCATAAAAATCCTAATGGTAGAATACTATTGGCCTACAATCTTTAGGGATGTCCACTAGTTTGTCCAATCCTATGAATGTTGTCAATGAGATGATGAGATGACCACTTGAATGGAGGGTCCTCAATAGTGGATTCAATCGCTGGAGCCCTTTGACATATGGGGCATAGACTTCATGGGTCCCATTACACCCATGTCCAATAAAAAGTTGTATATCATCATAGTAGTCAACTACTCCACTAAATGGGCAAAAGCAGCAATCGTCACCAATTGTACATCATCCACTACTGCTAGATTTGTACAACAAATTATTGTTAATAGGTTTGGGGTGTCATGTGCAATAATTTTGACAACAAAACTCATTTTATAGGTACCACCTTTCAAAAACTTATGCAACTTTTGGGGGTCAAACATAAATTAAAAACACCCTATCACCTGCAAGCCAATAGTGAAGCAGAGGTAACTAACAAGGAGATCACAAAGATCCTAACAAGGACCATAAAAAAATATAAAAGAGATTAGAGAAAAAAACTCAACGATGCCCTATGTGCCAACCACTCAACATGGAAACTCCCTATTGGCTACTCTCCCTATGAGCTGGTGTATAGAAAACTTCCAACACTCCTAATTCAATCCATCTTCGTATGCTCTCAACAACCTATGAATTGAATCTTGACCTAAGTGTAGCACAAAAAGAAAGATTTATCAACCACAATGTGCTATATGAGAACTAATTAGTTCCCCTATCTTTGAATAAAGTGCAGAAGGCATTCAACAAGGAACAACATGACTTGAGAATACAGAAAGTAAAATTTCAACCAAGAGATAAGGTTCTCTACTAGAACCCCACACATGTACCACAAAAAACTAAGTTTCAAACATTGTGAGAGGAATCTTATATAATTTTTGAAACCTTTTCCTCTAGGGCCATGACCATATACAAACTTGAGAGCCCAAATAAAAAGTAGTTGATCAACATCTAACAAGTAAATCTTTTCCATGAGCCCAAGAAAGCTAGTAGAACAAATACCTCAACAAATGGACTACCATGTTCAATTTTTCAGATCTCCTTCTTCCAACTTATTCATGGGGGAGATGGCCATCCATGCTAAATCATCCATATGGCTCCTCAATTTTTCTATTTTTTGTTTTCCACATTTTTTATTTTGCAAGTTATTTATTCTACAGCTTTTGATTTTCAAAATTTTTCATATTTTTATACTATTTTTTGTTTTACACCATCATTAATACATTTGAATCTTCATTGGATATTTTATTGTTTCTTATATATTTTACTTTGTGTAAGTGTGATTTTCAAATTTTTGCTAATAAACATGCTTTGTGCCAATAGGACATAATGGTATTGTGGCTACTACTAACGATGGTTTGTGCTTTATGTTTGGTTTGCTAATGTTTGGTTTTTATTTTTGAATTTTTGTATTGATGACTCAGCCATGGTCTCTTTTTTATGGAACAGGCAATGAGTCCACGACATCCACCCAACCACAAACTCTATGGTTTTCCTTATTTTGGAAGTGTGAGATCCCTTTCATTAAATCAACTTTTAATAAATTTGTGACCTTGGTAGTTTCTAGAATTGGGAAGGATTCAAAGGTTTGAACAGGGTGTGACTTTAAAGGAACTTAATACTCTTCATACTCTTCTACTTGGGTGCTTGAGTGTTTTTCATCAACTTCTTACCTTTCCATGTTCCAATACCAAGAAGTCAACTAAATTCTTTGCATGGTGTGGTTCCCATAAAAAAAACAAATAAAAGAAAAAAAACATGATGGGAATTCAAGGCACACCCCTTAGACAAAATAAACGGGCTACAAGCACTAGTTATGGGACTAGAAAGACATGTTACCCATGCCTGAAGGTTCCCTCTAACTAAGGCCCTATCTCACTTTCTACTTCCCCTTTCTTCTCTTTATGGAATAGTGGTTGTTTTGTGGAAGCACTCTTATGTCTCGAAGGGGTGGATTGATCTTGAAGTGGTGATGCGAAGTCATTGAAAGAGGTTGGTTTTGGTTTGGACTAAGGATGGATCTTCTCAAGTCATTTTAAACATAAACTCCATAAGAGACTTCTTATGACCTTAGTTTGAAATTCCATTCCACCTTCCCCATCAGCCATTTATGCTAACTATAACTCACCTTGCTGTTGATGTCCATGTTCTTGATTTTGTGTCTTGGTCTGACGTACTTGAATTCTTAGGTAGAATCTTATGGGTTTTGGTCCTTAACTTTCATCGACCATTTGTCATCTATGGGGCCCATGGACTCCTTAGGTTGAGGTTATGCAATGGCAAAAAGGGCATGTGCCTACTATGGGGAGGATCCACTTGCATCTCCCTTGGTCAAGTTCATTAAGCACCTTATCCTTAGGCATTCTTGTAACTCGAATCTTTCATACATCCATCTTCTACATCACACCATGTGTTCCTTTACAAATTTTTTTCATTAAACACATTCTCCATCAAATTTTTTAATTTTTGAGCTTTCAAAGACCTTATTCAATGATTTTATCATATTCTTGGCTTTTCTGGGATTCCATGGATCCCAAATCCATTGAAAAATTCATTATATTTTTTGAGATATTAATATTTGAAAATTTTTGCTAATGGGCCCCGTCAATGGAGTAGACCTATATATGAGGCCCTATATACGGTGCCCCATCGACATAAGGGAAAAATATTATAAATAGGTGTAACCTCACTTGGAAAATTTTACATTTTCTCACAAACACCAAAGGATTTTTTTAATTTTTCAAAGCCTAGAAGCTTCTAGAGCCCATAACTTACAAACTATTTATCCAAATCAGTCCATTCTTTGACCTTGCAACTATCGGAGGTAAGCTCTTCATCATGGGGGCCACAAATGTGCCAATTTTGACAAAAAAAATTGTAATTTTTTCTAACTGTCATAAAGGTTTAACTAAAAAATCAACTATCAAACACCGAATTATAAGAGTTAAACCTTTCTAATGAGCTCCAGTGATATTTATAATAAATAATTAATAAAATAATCAATCTACCATGGTCCAACCTTAGCCAAAGTGTAACTAACTAATGAGAGAAAGTATTCAAAAATTTAAGGTTACACATTTTATCTACTAATCCATGGATGTGTTGTGATCGCAAATGGCACCAAAAGAAAAGCACACGTAGGAAGTAGGACCATCCCAACCAAGGGAGAAACAGGCCAAAATAGGAAGGGGCCAAGAATAGCCTCAGGAAGAACTGCTTGCAACCCATGTCATAGGTCCTCTTAAAGAAGAGGCAAAAGTGGAATCTATTTGATAGATTCCAAAACTAGTAGTAGCAACATAACACTTCCATCAGGATGACGTGATAACACAACTAGCAAATCTTAAGGTGACCTTGACAAAGGTCAGCCTAAATCAAATCAAATTGAGAGAGGTCCAAAAATCGATGCTCTAGGAGTTAAACTTTGGCCCTTTCCTAGAGCATGCATTAAAAGAAGTGCAAGACTAGTTGAAGACCTCTCCCATGGGGCAAATCATCACTTCCACTGGGGAGTGGTACATGAGAGAGACATTTTTATTCTAGAATAACGAGTCCAAGTCAATAGTGAAAATCCAAGACATCTTAGTGTCCTATTCAGCATAGGCCATTGCTGCAATGCTTGGGTTACCAAAAATGGGGGCAAACCTTATTGAGATCCCAATGTAGGCAGCTGCCAGTATCAAGAAAGAATGGATGCAACGGTGCTATGGTGTCGACTGCAAGGCGTTTGACATGCTCACACTAACAAAGAGGATCCATTATAAGATTGTAGCCTTCCACCTCAATCCTATAGTGAGGCTAAGCGAAATCATCGCCTTCTCTACCCAAGCATGTGCCGCTCTAAGTAGGAGATTCTTGGTTAACCTTCCGCAGCTAATCTATCTAGAGATGGAGAAGCAGTTTAAAGAAAATGAACATGGAAGGAAGACACTTTCCTTCCCATGCCTCATTAAGAAACTCTGTCAAAAGGGAGGGATAGTTCATTACACCAACAACATAGTCACAACTATTCCGACCACCAACTAGGCAAAAATGATGAAGGATAAGATGCTTGCAACCATTATTCAAGAACAGGAGCAGCGACCACCACCTGCACCTACTAGTCAAACAACGGTGCCAAACATCGTTGCAACTATCCAACAATTGCACGAATACCGAGAATGGTTCTTGAGTGAACAAGAGCAACGAGCAGGCATGAGTGGTGAGGACCCGTCCATGTATATAGAAAGATAGAGCAGGCATGATGGTTTCACTCTGTATTATCTTTCTAAATTGAGTTTTCATTAAGTTCTATAAAGTTCTCAATGGAGTTTTCATTAAGTTCAATAAAGTTCTTAATGGTTTAATTCGGTTTGATGTGCTACAAATAATTTCTAGTGAATTCATAGTGCAAAGTAGTAAAATACTTAAGACAATAGATTCTTAGCATAGGGCAATAAGAACTTACGAGTGGGCAAATTGGTAACCTTAGAAGCATTAAGAACTTAAGAAAAGGGTTGTGGGTATCAGTATTCATAATGTAACAAATAATTTTATTGAACAATGCGCATTAAGTTTACAGGGGCTCGTAACGTGGATCCCATGCTATCAAAGCTTTGGTAGATCTACGTAGTACAGGTCAGGGTGGCTTAACAGTTGAGGAGGATCCTAACATAGCTTGGGCTTAGAGCTCGAGTATGAGCTCAAATTTCAAGGTCGACAGGATGATGAGACTGACAAAGGCCGAGGTTCAAACCAAGATGAAAACTACCGATAACCTTGAGAAAGAAGTGCACAGAAACGGTTTACGGAGGAGCAGTTATGAAGAGGTGTAATGGTTCCAATGAAAAACCAAGGTTAGAATGTGTGTTACGAATGAAGCCACTAGGAAAACTAGCCATTGTTGCCCAAACCAAATCCCACAAGAGCCTGGCCAGCAAAGTAAATTGAAAGTAAAACACTTTTTGGGCAATTAGGATGGCACTGACCACATCATTATGCCATCGATCCAAATTCCAAATGACATTCTGTGGTTGAGATTTTGCAGGGTCAAAATTTTTTTTGCCTGTTCCGTTTCCATCATGAACTTGGACGAGGCCACTGAACGACGGTCACTCTTTCAGAGTGGCATGTGAAAAGATTGTGAAGAAACAATTGATTGGCTATATAAAACCTTCAGCTAAACTTGGTATTCTATTCATTCTGTTCAGTTTCCTGCCTGCCAAAAACAAACCCCTAACAATCAATTTCTTTGATCTGAAACTCCAGTTTTCTCTCCTGCAAGGTAAGCTTTACTCTCGATTTATGTTCCTCCATATTTACTAGTGCCATCCTTGTTTTCACCGTTGAGGAAAGCCTTGAGTTTCAAACTATTTCTCAAATTTATCTTACGGCTGTTTCACATAATCGTTTTTTTTTTTTTCTATAGTTTTTAATTTACATTAGTATCATGGAAATTGAGACCTTGGCCAGAAAAATCGATTTCTTAGAGGCCAAAATCCGCGGCCTGGAATTTGAGCTCAAGGCTAAAGAAGAAGAGCTTGGAATTTACAAAGCCAAAAGGGATGAGGAGGAGGTGCTTCAGAAAGCAATGGAGGTCACGGAAGGCGAAAAAGATGATTTGATCAAGAAACTGAAAACGGATCTTGAGCAGGCAGAAAAGCAGAAGGCTGGGCTGGAATCTGAGGTAGAAGAATTGAAGAAAGAGGTTTGCCACTTGTGGCCAAAATGTATGAAGAAACCTACCATTTTTGCACCGAAAAGCTGCAAAATTATGCTAGAGCATTGTAATACTTCGAAGCAGGATTTAAAAATAATAATAAATTGTCAACTGTATTGCTTAACCTCTCGAAAAGAAGTTAGGCTTTTCATCGTAGTCTCAAGTTGGCTTGACAAGCATTGATGATGTCCTATTGCTTCTTCTGGTTAGGAGAAAAAGAAACTATATTAATATATTTCCAGATAGGATAAATTCCGTCTTCAGAGTTGAAAAACCTGTCTGAATCAAATACCTACTCCGATATCTCAGGCTGGGGAACTTGTATGGTAAAAAAAAATCGTTTGGATTTTTCAGGAATTCAACAGCCCATTTTTGTTTTGTTTTTTAACGTTAGAGTAGCCTTCTATGATGAGATAATATGAAATTAAAACTAAAATTTTAGTACTTGGGACCTCCATCAGTCATTTACCTGCCTTTAAATTAAGGCCCAGAGAAATAGGAATTAGGCCCTACATAAGCCAAGGACTATTTTCAATGATTTTATCTTATAATGGAATTCTTTTATAAAATAAGCCAATTTCTTTAGACATCATGCTTATCTACAGCTCTTCTGCAAAGCCTGTGCCATGATTTGTCAACCAATATCTGTGCATTTATTTGTAATTAAATGAATTAAAAATTTTAGAATCAATTTATATCAAATCTTAAGATTTACTGGTCAAGGTTCTTGGTTTTACTGCCGTTGTAAACCACTTCAGTGTCGATGTTTCTTTGATGAAGCCAAAACTTTATAAATTTAGTTCTCTAAGGGGAAAAAAAAGAATTAAAACATCTCTTTCCTCCAAACGATGGAAGTGTTCTATGTGTGAACAAGGTTTCTTTGGATTTTCAACACTCTTTCAACCCTGTAACCAATCCACTTGAATATTTCGAAAAAATATTGCAATCGAGCACAACGTTTTCATGATTTCATTATTTTCTTTAGCGGAGAAACTCAAAAGCCCTACCTTGAAAAGGTCTTACATCAAAATTGAGCCATGGTGGGACCAGGCGATTCCAAGGGCGAAACAAGCCACCTGTGGGGTGGTAAGTATGGAGCGAATTATTTTTTCCTTGGGTAAATATATCTACGGCTAATTTTGAGAACTGTTCACATTGGATTTGCAGGTACGTATTTTCTAATTTCCAATGAAATTTTGTCAGGAACTAGTCAACTTGCCTGGCCTTATGTCGTATTATTCTTGCCTTGTTCTAGATGTCGTAGTATTATTCTTGCCTTGTTCTAGATGTCTGCATTAAAATCTTACCTATCTTCTCCTGCTCTGAATCTTACCAGAAATGAACCAGCAAGCAATCAAGATTCATAGCATCGGTATAGATTCATAGCATCGGTATGATAGAGACCACAGAAAACAAGGGAGTACGAATGAATAAACAAACACACGGAAAGCAAGAAAAGGACTACTTTAGTAACCGAAGGCGGAAATCAAATTTGGGACGGGGCGTGCGACGAAAACATTGCATTTGAATGGAATGGCCTTTGGAAGCGTCAAAGGTTCCGCCATGACTAACACGTTCACGCGTGTTTGTTGCTCATTGCTGGTTTTCGCTCTTTTTCTCATCTCTACTGAAAACAGAAAAGACAAAACAGGGTCATCGTCCTGGGTCATGAACATGATGATGGATGTATACTTGTTCAACTTTTTTTTAAAATGTGTTTGGTTAATAGCCATATGCAAGCTCATGGCACTCTGCTTTTACTTTCCTCTTCATTGTAACCAGTGCCCCATCTAAAAGGTTTTTGATCTTCGTAGGTGAGGTATGGGCTATGCCTAGTTTAGTTAAGTTGTGTCTTCTTATAATGTCCTCATCTTCAACATGGCCCTACAATGCTACTCACATGTCATGGTTGAACAAAAATATCAACAAGCATGATTTGTTATAAATTTGGTTGAGGCTTGATACTTAATTTCATTCTTGGAAAGATTGGATTGAGTAACAAAAGGGCTTCATTTTATTGCTGTCATTTTGGTTGTTGCAGAAATTATATGTTTGGCCAGATTATGCCTGTTAAGTAAGGAAATGGATTTGATGCCCTCCATACCTTTGCAAATTTTCTTCCTTCAGTTTAATGGTGATATTGCAGTCTTCTATGTAATTTTTAACTATTAACAATATTTTAGACTTACATTGTACTTGTTCTATACTACAATGTTTTTTTATGATATATGAGATTTAGTTTTTTTAAAAAATGAATATATTTAAATTTTCTCTATCACGTCCCTAGCTATGAATCCGTCCCCACTTTTCCTTGAGGCACATGTACCCAAACATGTTTGGAATCACAAATCCTCGATTCCTTACTTCCACAAATAGAATTCTTTTTATGCATAGATCCATGATAACATGGTCACACTGGCTTTTTCAAAGAGAGGTATCAAACCATAACCTTTCTCAATGGAGATGAGGTGAGGATCCTTAAAACTCCATTACACCCTTGGTGCATTCCCATTTTAACTTTGATTTTAGTAACTGAGGCAATACTAATAATTATTTTGGTATTTTACTGTTATTGTAATGCACTTTGCCTTTGCTTTTTTTGTCATGAACTAGCATATCATTAATGTAGATGTATTGTTGCAATTTTTTTAATAAATTTCTTTAGTTTTAAAAAGTCTACCATAATAATTCCCCTATAATTAAGTATAGAATCTACACTTAAGATAAAGGGGCCAAGGTTAAAAGAAATTTTTTAAATTGAAAAACCTAAAGTATTCATTCTTACTCTATAATAACAATCAAGTATTAACCTAGTGGTAAAACTCTTGATTTGGTAATTCCAAGTTCTTGGTTTCATTCTAGTGATCAATACTATGTTATAAAATTCTAATTTGAGTTAGATCCCCAAAAATATATATATTAAAAATAAAAATTCAAAGTACAAAAGCAAATAAGTATTACAAAGAGGAGAAATTCTAAATCAACAAAAAGAAAAGGCCTGATGGTTTTAGAGATGCTTTTTCAAGTTTTCATTACTACAATTAATCCTAAAAAACCTCCTCATGAGTGGTGAAGAATACCCCTATACCCAACCATATGGATCATGAAGCATTCACGAGTGATCTAGTCAAATTCCACAGACTCTATGTCTTTCGGTACACTTGTCTTCTAAGAAGTGAACCTTACTGATGAATCGTGTTTTGCCAGGCCCTGATATCGAATCCTCGATATCAAGTACGCGATATCACAACCTAGATAATGATATTGAATACATGATATCGTGATTCCTGTGTAGGCCTATAAATACCACGTTCGGGCTCATAGGAAAAGGGAGGGAGTAAGATAGTGTTAGAGTAGAGTCTTTTTGTTAGTTTCAATTCATTTCAATTCTTTCCCCAATGCATGCCCGTAGTGTGATGATTGTAATTGTACGGAACCTTTATTCGAGCGTGACATACTTGGACACGCACATGTCCAGTAATAAAGATCGAGATTACTCCATCATTGTAGCATTCACTTAGTTTTAACTATTTAATCGTTATTGTTATTTATTGCTTTCTTAGTTAATATTTTTTATTGTCATTTACTATTCCTACTATTAAATGCAGAATGAGTACGACTTAATTATGAACATTTAAGTGTAACTACTTGGTAACCTAGTAGCGTATCTAGGAGTGCTCAAGTAATATGTGCTTAGTAATCTCAAAAGTAGTACATGAGGTCCAAGATGCGCACGGATGATTAAGGAAGGATGCTTATCACACTTAGGCTAGCTTAGACTTCATTTCCTACTACTTATTAGTTTAATCAAGCTTATCTTCCATTATCCCTAGGAGTAGCACTAGTTAGGACCACATCATTCTCCTCACTTTGGACTAAATCATACGTGACCAAGAAAATACTATTCTAGGTGGGAAGACAACGAACTGTGATCAACGTGTAACTATCTAGATACCACAACTAGTCCGTCTGCGGAGTTTGACTAGATCGTGCATGAACGCTCATATTCATATGATTGAGTGTAGGGGTACCTCGCCACTCATCACTTACCCTAACAATCATTCATTGTCTTCCCAATTACACTTGTCATGTACAAAGGTATGGTTACGTGTAATTGAGGCATATGATTTTTATTATTTTATGTTTTATGTTCCTTGGTGCTTAAAGTAGAGAGATGAAGTAATTTAACAACTAATTTAATTTAACTACTTAACTAATCTCTAACTAATCCTAACATATGCATCTTGTAACGACGGAAAACGTCGGCAGCTGGAAATACCGACCGAAATTCCGTGTACACAACTTTAACTACGGATCCGCGCAAGGGCTAAGCTGGAAAAACGAATCCGCGGTGCCCTAAACGGTCTTGTCGATCAGACAGGGACTTACGGGTCAGTAAAAGCGATGACGATTATGGATTTTTGCATGCTGTGATTTGGTGCGAGAGATCGTAAAGCGGGAAGACAACGACGTAGATGGATCGCTACAAAGATAACGCCAAAACGCCGAAAAGATGCTAATCAGGAGAGAAAACAACGTGTACGTCGCAAAGATCAAAGATCTATGTTTCAATGCTAGATCGGATGTATGCTTGTGTGTATATTGCGTTACAATAGGAGAAAAACCCCAACAACTGGATACAAAATGAGC